>VZTD01006137.1:949601-1148174 GCA_013397725.1 Rhagologus leucostigma | reverse complement strand
TTTCTTTCTTTCTTTCTTTCTTTCTTTCTTTCTTTCTTTCTTTCTTTCTTTCTTTCTTTCTTTCTTTCTTTCTTTCTTTCCCTCTTTTACTATTAAATAAAACATACCAATTTTTTGGCACCAACATCTAACGTCGTTTGGTTTTAATCACGTTTTTTGGGTATATTTTGAACCTTCTAAGTTCCTTCTGGTTTATACACAGAGACTTAATTTTCTTTACTCTTCTGGGTTTAAACTGGATCGTAACACTTAGCCAATCCAAATCTCTATACATACTAATCCTGGCCATCAGTATGAGCTGAGCAGTTTTTCCCATTCATTGAATTAATGCTAGGAACAAAGAGTGACTTGGGAGAAAAATGGACACTGAAAAGTCTGCTTTTCTGGCTATCATAAATTTAGTCAAAAGTCCACAAATGTTAGAAAACATGATGACCTGCCTGTTGCAGATGCTAAGGTTATTTAGGTTAGGGTGTTGGTGTTGTCAGTTTTTTGTTTACAAGAGCTTATCACTCCACTACTATGCATTTTTTAAGTAACAGACTACACACAGCATTACATCATAATAGCAAATGTGTTTGTACAAGCTTAAGCTGGCTGCTGTTAGGGTAATCCAGAGAATCTGAGCACAGAACCAGTGCTCTGAACTCCATTCCTGGGCCTAACATCCCTGGACAGTATATGCCAAGAGCTGCACACCTGCCTCCAAGTGGGACTTTCCCTTGAGCAGGAAACCTAAATCAACCAACAGAGAAGTGTCAAGATGGGTATGTTTCATCGAGGCAAGGTTGTAGCTCCACTTCAGATAGATATACATCCAGGCACTTTTACCTGAATCAACATGCAAGTCACTTCTTTCAAAATCAAGAGTACAGCTTGTTCTATTTATCAGTGTGCAATCCAAGTGTTATTAAAGCCTTCTTTGTTAGATAGTAACACAGTATATAATAAAAAGTGCTTCTACTGATGACAGAGTATGTTGAGCCCAGCACTTTCATCTTGAGTTAGTACCTGAACACAGCTGAAGAATTATGCATTATTTCTAGTCTAGTAACACTCTGGTAACTATGATCACTGTGATATTGTCTTAGCGGAAGCAACTGAGAGGTCATGTTTATAGAGGCAAACAAAAACCAAAGCCAGGTTGCCCTGTGCTCGCAGGCGATTGCCCACACTCGGGTTGCCAGCACGCTCCCTGGCACGGTTTTGGCCATGTCTCTGCAGCACAACGCCTCGCTGCAGGCCAGGGGTGACCGTGCCAGCACTGCTCCAGCACGTCTCTTCTACCTTGAAAGGGCTGAACATCACGGTGAACTCCCACGCCACTAAATTAACATGGAGTGATGAAACAGATAGGGGAGGAAAAACAGCATCCACTCTCCCACTGCTGTTCGAGCGGTGGCTGCTGCCGTCCTGCAGAGCCCCGGCGGGAGGGAAGGAGCTCCGCAGGGCAGGCAGAGCCGCGCTTCCTCCGCGGGCTGCGCAAACCGAGCGCACCGCGGTGCCAAGGCCGAGATTCTGGTGGCTCTTCACAGGAGCGGCCTCTCGACACCAGAGACCGAGAATTCCGCCTGTGAGGGGAGCAGCAGGGGCGGCCCACAGCGACGGACAGCGTGGTGAAGGCTTTCCTTCCCTCTCCTTCGCTCCCTGCCGCAGGAAGCGCGTCCCGGGCTGAGGCGGGACGGGAACAGCTACCAGCGCCCGCCTCGCTCCCCGGCACTGCGCATGTGGCAGCCCGCGCCGTCCCCGCCAGGGTTCTAAATGTCCGCTCCGGCCTCGCTGAGGAGGAGTCGCTGTGTGTTCGCAGTGCCCGCCCTGCCCTTCTTCCTGCTCTGGCTTCACCCCGCAGTGGGCGGGGCGAGCGCCTTCCCAGCCCGCGATCTGTCCTGCTCTCGCGAGAGCTCCCCCTTTTCCCGGCCGGCGCGGAGCGAGGTGGGTGCCCGGCCTGGGGCCGCCGTTCTCCCGCCGGGGCTGCCGCGGGCCGGGGGTGGCCCGCCGGCGGGGTTTCCCCACTCCCTCGCCCGGCGGCACCCCACGGGAGGCGGGAGAAGGGGGCCGGGAGCAGGGCCCAGGGGCGCCGCTCGCCCTTCGGGCGACTCGTGGGGCTCTGTGAGTGGCGGTCCCGTTTCCCTGGGCTCCCGGGGCCTTGCAGCGGGCCCCGAGGTGGGCAGGCCCCGCGCTCCCCGGGACGCTCTTCCTGTGTCCTGGTGGGCACGCTCTGGAGCGACGTGCTGGGGCTGGCCTGGCCCGTGGGGCGTTCTCTGGCTTAGTTTTGGAGCGTGTGGCTGCGCAGCCGGATTGCAGAGTGCTGGCTGTGTTTGAAACAGGTGACATGTGCCTGGTGACAGCCGAAGTGTTCTTTTGCGTTGCAGAAAGGCCATGTTCAGCTCTAGCGCCAAGATTGTGAAGCCTAATGGCGAGAAGCCAGATGAGTTCGAGTCTGGTATATCCCAGGTAGGTGGCTTTTCCTTCTGCTCTTTGGCATTTCAGTTCAACTTACAGAGACAGTTGTCCAGACTCTAAACTTTGATGTTGATCCTGTCTAAACGTGTTTTCTTTCCTAGTTTTACTTAGGAAATGAGTCAGTTAGCATGTGTTTCCATCAGTTATGCTAGTTGGATGTTGGTGTGTCTTACAGGAAGTTAAATCTTTGATACTGACTGTAGTAAAAAGTATATAGCTGCTCTCTGGCACTGTGTACACACTTTGATCTCAAGGGTTCTCATGAGTTGAAGTGTATGTAATGGATTATTCCGCAACTTCACTTTTGTAGGCTCTGCTGGAGTTGGAAATGAACTCCGACTTAAAGGCTCAGCTGCGGGAGTTGAACATCACAGCAGCTAAGGTAGGCTGGACCTTCCCCACCAAGAACTGGGTGGTGACTTGTTCTGTGTATGTTTAATTTTTGTGGATGTTAATATTTTATGGCCTGTGATGGTTTTGTTATGTGGTGTTGTGGCTTATCTTCTGGTATTTGCTGTTAGCACACAGGATTTCATAACAGTGTTTTTGTTAGGAACTAGTCTGAAAAGTCACTGTAAAACCCCAAATAGCAGTTCAGTGTGTTAAATAAAAGTGTTTAAAAAGGATGAACCTATTCTGTCTCTGCAGACTGAGTTTGGGGTCTGACACTGGCTTTTTGCATGTAGATATTGGCTGGAAAAGTAAGTGTTACAGAAACTTTGTCAGAAACATAAACTGTAATTAATACTCTTTGTAAAAAAAATTTGTTGTGAGTCTCTTATGTACAAGTAATAGGTGGTAGGTGGATTAAGGCAATAGACTGACTTGGTCATGTAGCTTAGCCTGCTTGTACATTTCAGTTTTACAGCATGCAGGCAGCTGAAACATCAAGAAAGAAAAGGAAGAAGACCATTACTGGAAAAGGAGGAAGAAAATTAGTGGTAGAATTTGTCAGCTTGGGAGACTGGATGGCAGCAATGAAGCTGGTCACTGCAATCAGAAACTTGAAATGGGCTGCTTTTGGTTCTTGCCCAGGCCCACCAGTACAGACACAGGGGCCTGACTGCTTAGAGTTCAGTTAAAGAATCTGGGAATGCAGAAAGCAGCTTGGTGTATGAGCTGAGGGGCTTTCAGAAGAAACACCATCTCTCTGGAAGTACAGCAATGCCAGCTGTCCTTAGTGAAGGGTTTTTAGAAACGTCTTCGTTATTCGCTTAGCTGCTTGATTTTATTTGTGAGAAATCTCCCATGGGCACCTGAGTTGGCTCATATGAGAACATAGCTGGTGAAAAACGATCCATCCTTCCATTCTGTTGGAGAATGAGGATGTCTCTGCAGCCAGTTTCATGGTAGAAATGCCTTGGAAGCCTATGCAAACTTCTTTGGGTTTGGTCAACTACTGGAGAGATAAACCAGGGGAGAAGTAACCTGTCTTAGTGTATTGTAATCCTGTTGGCATTTGGAAGGGTGAGAAATGTTTTGATTGAGTAGTGATGCAGGCCTAGCCAAGTGGTGGACAGAAGGTGATTTCCATGAAACAGTAGATTAAAAGTAAGAGATTTGTTCCCCTAAACTTTGTCTGGAGTCTGGATTAGAAGCAAGTAATTTTTGAAACTGTGTATTAGCACAACTGCAGATGACAGTAAGCATTCAGTACAGTTACAATTCTAGCAGCTGAGTCTCACCCTGCAGAAGGAATGGGCTTTGCTGTTCAGAGGATGTGGTTCTGAAAGGGGTGGAGGGATTTACTGCCCAGTCACTCCTCCACAGCAAAACAAGTGCTCTGATAGAGGTTTTCCTGTTCAGTGCTTTGTCTGGTAGAGCGTTAAGGCAGGTACTGCTCTCTGATGCACTCCCTGCCACACAGAGTCAGAAGCAAGACTATCAATACCTGTGCTCAGGGGATTCATGGTCAAACCAAACATTACTATTTGACCCCCAGCTAACACTTACTTTGTACTTCTGTTTCAGGAAATTGAAGTGGGTGGTGGCAGAAAAGCCATCATTATCTTCGTACCAGTTCCTCAGCTGAAGTCCTTCCAGAAGATTCAGGTGCGGTTAGTTCGGGAGCTGGAGAAGAAATTTAGTGGAAAACATGTGGTGTTCATCGCTCAGGTAAAAAACCTCTTAGAATCACAAAGATGTTGATTTGAAGGGATCTCTGGAGGTGATCTAGTCCAGGCTCACGCATGTTCCAGTGTAGCATTACCCATTCAAGGTAACAGTGATAGTAATTCGTTGTACCAGCAGGAAATGTAGTGAGTGTCTGGTTGATGTTAACTAAAATTATTTCAGCTGGCAGCTATGGAAACTTGGTGAGAGGTGAAGCTTTTTCATGGAGGATGTAACTTTTTGTTCTGGCCTCTTTTACTCCTTCAGAGGTTTGAGATGCAAAGCTTGAAAGTAAAAGGGAGCAAATATTAATAGGAACTTTACTACACTTACACAATCTAAGCACTTCAAATATAAGTTAATAGGAAAGGAGGAAAAAAAACTCATCCAAGTTCTAAATACATGGTAGCTACGGCATGAAAAGGTGTTGAAGGGATCTCTGGGCAGTACGTAAGGGTTGGACTAACTAGGGATTTGTCTGCAGAGTGGACAATTAGTTAGACTGAAGCTAGCTGAAAATTTTTCTTGATATAATTTTAGGAGACAAAGCACCTAACTCTGAATCTTTATGTGGCCAAGAAGGTTTATTTTAATAAAGTGGCTCTGGCTCATTTCACCTAAAGGTTCTTCACCCAGAGGGTGGTTGGGCACTGGAACAGGCTCCCCAGGAAAGTGGTTACAGCACCAGCCCGACAGAGTTCAAAAAGCGTTTGGGCAATACTCTTGGGCATGTGGTGTGACTCGTGGGGATGTTTTGTGCAAGGCCGGAGTTGGACTCAATGATCCTTTTTGGTCTCTTCCAACTCAGCATATTCTGTGATTCTGTAAAATTCTTTGATTCTCTAATCCCTTGAGAATTCCGTGTCAGTTCAGTAATCTGTATTTTTGAAGGGAACATATGCTTTTGAGTATGACATGACCCAATTTGGATTATGGTAATCCCATCATGAAAACAGTCATGGAGAAGCTGTGATATGATGTGATGGTAGAAAATACTGCAAGTGGCTAAAACTGCATCCAGAATGTTTTAAAACATCTACCCTTGCAATAGGGAAGTAGAAAATAAGTTTTACTGACCTAAAGTAGTATAAATTCATTTAGATCCTAATTTTGGAACAGGTTATGTTTAAGACGGGGTTTGATCTGGATTGTGCAATATGTTGTATTAAAACTAGCATTTCAATCTCAGATGTCACCTAGCTGTCTGTGGAACTGAGCTCACTACTCTGGTTTGCACCAGAGGCTCAGTCTAACAGAAGTTTAAAATTCCCTGGGGTTTCTGTTCCCAAAGAAGTGTGTTCACAGTGCTAATATGACACAGTAAACTACTGTGGTTGTATTCCTGGGGAGAAGGGATGAAGTACAAATCTTTTATTTCAGTGCACTGAATACAGGAGTAGTAGTTGAGAAATATAGCAGTACAGCACTTCACCTTCTGCAGGTAGCTCTAGTTCTCTAGTTTCTAATGCTGGTGTGACTTTAAGCATACTTAAATCTATCTTTTTGGCTTTTTATGCATCGGTTTCTAGTGTGGGGGGAGAAGGTGCATGTGCTGGGGATGTTTCTTAGTTGATTGTAACCACTAGATACTGAGAAATGCCTTTTTTTTTTCTCTTTCCTTATCAGAGAAGGATTCTGCCCAAGCCAACACGAAAAAGCCGCACAAAAAACAAGCAAAAACGTCCAAGGAGGTTAGTAAATAATACTGATTCAGTATGACAGCCTTCTTTTGTAACTGGTAGTTTAGTCAAGTAATGGTTAGTTGAGTTTTTGAGAAGTCATTCAAGTGATTGGGTGGTCTTGTCCTTTCTCCTACAGCTTGAAATAGTATCTGTCATATGACTGCTAAAGTGTGTGGTAGAAAGCTCACCTTTGGGCACTGTGTTGCATTTCTTAGCACTCGATTTGTATTTACAACTACAGCTATAGCAAATTTTTAGCTAGCAATTCTGGTTTATAAACCCCAACCTGCTGTCTCTGTTACCACAGTGTGCTGACAAGAACTATTTTTTTTTAAGTTGTAGGAAGAGCCTCTTCCACATCACATGTTAGACTGTGCAGAAGTCAAAGCTGGCACACTGAAGGGCATGCAATGAGGGAGAGAGTGGCTGAGGAGGGTGTAGGTACGAGTACTAGTCCCTCTGGATATGAATTTGATAGCAATAGTATAGTCATTTGTGTTAAATGGCCTCCCTGCTCTCATCTAGTCACTTGATTGCTAGACATGCAACACTGCTATATCTCTGTGGATGTCAGTGCCTCATCTTCATGTTGCTATATCATTATGTAAGTCCGTGTCTTAAAAGTTTTGTCCTCTTTATGATGTGTGGCATGTCTTGTAGCTCCTCCCTGCCCCAGTATTATACTTGTGTCATGTGTTACTGTAGTCTTCAGGCATGGATTTTAAAAGTACAGTTTCACAGTACTCATCTAGCTGCAGTCCTGCCTTTGGAGGACTCTGCCTGTGTTCTGTTAAAACTAGCACTGCATAGTGGTTAGAGAAGTTGGCATTTGTGTCTGAGTAGCATGCTGCCACTGTGTGCGCAAGGAAGGCGAGTATGCGGGACTGCCCCTGTCTCGGCCTGAGATGTGATCAGGCTGCTGTGTTGTTGCAGATGTCTGTCTCCCTTAGCTATCCCAGTCTTGGCAGGTGTGAAGTGCTGGTGTAGACGCAGGTGTTAGTTACTAGTGATTCTGCCCTGAAACTGTGGATCGGGATGCTGGAAGTCTTATTAGTCCTCTAGACTCATGTAAAATAACCTGGGCCACCTTTTCTTGTGTTGGCTCACTAATGGACAGTTCAGGAACATCCATGTAGACTTCAGTCTTCTAAGCATGGACTCAGTTTACCAGCTAGTCTTTTTCTGTATTACATTGATCTTCTAAGCTGCTTGGGTTTAGGCAGGTGAAGAAACCAGTGTTTTCAAGACTGGGTCTCCTATGAATGTACTCTGTGCAGCTGAGGATACTCACACACTTAAACTCTTCCAGTCAGTGTCTCTGGCAGAGTTGCAGATGTAGCAATTTGGTTTTGATTTAAATATTCATTAAATGTGTAGAAATAGAAGAATGTTTCAGAGCTGTTGCCCCAAAACAATATGTGATCTAAAAGATCAGAAACCTGGCTCCTTTTTCTTGTTGTGCAGTCGTTAAGTTTCTGCACTGTAGAATTTAGCTTTTCTTTTTGCATGACCTGTGAGAGTGTTGTATTGTCACACTGTGGCATTAAATAGAAAAAGCACCACTGAATTTTTAGCCAAAGCATGCTATGGAAGATTTAAACCTTATCAAACTGGAAAATTTTCAAGAGGATGTGTTTTAATGATATAAATGTGGCATTTCAGCCGTACACTTACTGCAGTGCACGATGCTATTCTTGAGGACCTGGTCTTCCCAAGTGAAATCGTGGGCAAGAGAATCCGTGTAAAACTGGATGGCAGCAGGCTTATAAAAGTCCATCTGGACAAAGCACAACAGAACAATGTTGAACACAAGGTAAATAAAAAAACTTGCTTTCTCATGCAGGTCAGGGTGACATTCTGACATCCCTAAGGGACTGCTTAGGGATACAGCAAAAGACTTGCCTTTTGGCTTGTGGCAGTGAAGATGCTTCTGTTTGTATCTGGTGTAAGGTGCTGAAATAGAGGAAAGACAGTTTTGAACTAAAGCTCTAGTTTGACTTGCCAAAGCCCCTGGATTATAACATAGCTATATTGGTTCCCTCATGGGACCAGACAAGTGTTTTACTGGGTTTTTTGTATGGATAGGGGTTGGTTGGGTTGTTTGTTTTATTTGTGGTTTTCTTTTTGTTGTTTTTCAAGTGAAACACTTAGTTTTAACTTTAAACAGATGTGTTCAGTAAAGCCTGCCCTCTGCTTGGTTTTTTTTCCGGTGGGGAGACTTGGGGGGTTCATGTTTGGGCCTGCTGAGCTCTTGGGGTCTCATATTGTTGCAAATCAAAGAGGGTTCAAATACTCTAGAGGAAGTGTATCTTTTGTGTAAATCCCCAGCTACCTTAATCCAGAAGAAAATAATTTGCCTTCAAGTGAAGACACACTGGCAAATAGTATAGTACCTTAAGTATGTTAACTTAGAGTTACTTGTTTGCACAGCATGTATAAGCAAGCTTTATTTGTCTTCACAGGTGGAAACATTTTCTGGTGTGTACAAGAAGCTCACAGGCAAAGATGTGGTGTTTGAATTTCCAGAATTCCAGCTGTAAAATGCAAAAAATGGCTGAATAAACAACTGTTCATATAACAGAGTAATTTCATTTAAATTTTGAATTCCATAAATACAGATTGGGATTATCTGGTTCATGGGACTTCGCCGCTGTCTGGAGAGTGACATCTGTGAATCAAAGTATTAAGTCCCCAGCATTTTAATGGTAGCCCTCTTAGGTGTTTCTTGGCACTGTTGCAACACAACTGGACAAAAGAGTCCAGAGTCTGCAAAAAGAATTTTTAATGAAAAACCTAAGTATTCCAGATCTCACCTTTTGGGGAAAATACGGAGGATTACTGTAGAGCAGTGGAACTCCCAAGTTTTGCACACGAGATACCGGTTGGAGACCTACATGTTCCTGACACTGGAAGAAGTCAACTAGCAGGTGGTGTGTAACTTACAAAATATGTAGAAATTACACCTGGATAAGGGGTTTGATTTCTTAGGAAATACGTTGAGAGAAGTATAGATTGACTTTGAGGTAACTTGCTCTAAATGGCAACATTTCTGACCAGTTCTTACCTAAAAGCAGGCTCTGTAGCTTCTCACCTTTATCAGACTAAAATGGGAAGGAATTTTTATGTCTAAGTGCTTGGCTACATCATTGGGCAAAAACTGCAGATTTTTTAGGTATTGTTCTTGCTTTCAGAAATGTTTAGGATTTTTTTTTAGATGATGTTTTAACATGGTTTTGTACATGCTTGGTGATACAGGGAGAAGTGGGGAAAGTCTAGATGTATCAGCATCCGAAGGCTGATAGTGTCTCAGAAACACTACATTTTTTACTTCAGTGTCTGGGTTAAAGAACGCTTTACACAAGCTCAGAGGGAGCATGGAGTTGGTCAGGTAAAGTTCTGAGCAAATGATACAAATTTAGTACTTGGTTGTACTAAACATAGTATTAGGAGTAAGTGTTTTAATCTTTTACTGTGTTTTAATCTTTTACTGTAAAGACAACTGATTCTAGAGTCACTCTATTGAGTGGAGAGCTAAGTTGGGAACAAGTTGTGTGGCAGGAGCACTTGATAACTTGCATTTTCCTACCTGAGAGTAGATGGAGAGGTGTCACTCACTGAGGGTCTTTGTACCATAACTTCCTTTTTCCATTTACAGTAGTTTTGGTTGCTTCCTATTTGACACCTCTTCTTAAGCTATGGAGAGCTAAAAGGTTAAAACAAGTTCTGCATTGCTTTTGCATTGAAAAAAATGAAGACTCTAAAAGTTATGGCATGACTTAGTAGGGCAGGACAGGTAGCCCTTGCTGTTGCTTTTGGTGCCAAGAATGCAAAGAGAAGGAAAACATGCCCTGTTGCAATTAGTAGTTGATTTCTTGTTAATTGCTGACACGGCTTGAATATTTGCACAAAAAGCAGGCTGTATCTTTGAAGAAGTGGTTTACCTTAAGGCCTTTTCCTTTCTCCTTTTCCGACTTCTGTCTCTGGAGTATAACTTAATTCCTTATTTATTCCTTGACTATTTATTGTTCATCCTGGATGATTCAGCAGAAGTGAGTTCATCAGCTTCCCTTAGAAATAGATTAGAGGAGTTGTAGGTATATAACAACCCCAAATCCTGGCTGCTTGTGTGGAGAAAAATTGTAAAAGGTCTTACAGTAGGGTTGCCCATAACTTCTGAATTCAAGTTTTCATTGCAAAAATGAATATTACTCAGACTGGAAATGATCTAGTCCCCCCAAAATCTAGTCTTAGAGTCAGACACGTTACCAAGCTTCTCACTAAAACAGTCACAGATGGCAGCCTGTGCAAATAGACCTTGGCTGGCGTGGGCTGGAAGAAGCAGCTTGGGGAGTATTTGGAGACTTACCAGATGTTAACTACCTTTAGTTAGAGGCTGGTGAGTCTGCTGGGGCTGTGTAACCTCTGCAAGGAGAGGTGATCCTCAGCAGGCTTTGCTAGACAGCATTTCTTGTTTTATAGTGAAATGTAATTCAGGTTTCATCTCTTCATAGTAATAAAAATGTCAGTTGAGTTTCTTTTGAAGCACTGGGAGGGGGTAAGCGAGGGAGGAGAAATCCAGTAAAATGAACATAAAGATTGCAAATGTTCCCAGGCATTGCCAGCTGGCTATAGATTTTTCTTGGCTCTTGTTGCAAGCCCTCTTGAACTATATGATATGCAAAGACTCACAGTGGCCCCATAAGCAAATTCTTTGAGGGAAAGAATAATGCTGTCAAAGCTCTTTATGGTTTTTACATCAACTAAGCTACAAGGAAAGGTGAATTTTTGCAGCATAAAAATACAAGGCTGTGTGTTTGCAAAAGACTTTAGTCTTAGTTTACCTTTATTTACAGACTCCCTTGTGTGTTTGTGTCAGTGATACAGTCAGACAACTCCCTCTGTCCCTTGACAAGCATACCAAGTGCATGCCTGCAATCTGGAAAGTCAGTTTTATGCCATCTGGTCAAGTGCTAATGAGGCTGCTGGAATGCTGGTGTCAAATGTTACTTCAACCTAGGCAAACTCCATGTGAGATGATGCTAGACTTTTCCTATACCTTTCATATGCTGGCACAGTTGAAGTGTGAACATGGGATTCACCATGAGTCAGCTTGCTGCTCTAGGTGAAAAAGTGGGGCATTCTGTACCAAGACTGTGTAGCAGTAGTATTTGGGTAGTATCAATGTGGAGAGACAGTCATAATACTGAAGTTCTTTCCTGCAGTAGCTCCAAATGAGAAGCAAGGGGTTTACATCTGTTAAGTGCTCATGAGACTTCCACCTGATATTGGAGCTTCAATTGTTTATTTCATATGAATCCTTTCACTATGTCTTCAAATATTTTTGCCTATGAGGAAGTCTGATCCCTGGTGATTTTTCTTCAAAAAGGTCTGTAGAGGTGTCACAATTCTAGCGTAGCAGAACTTGCTTGAAGTTTTGGGTGGTAAGTGCTTGACCTATCTTGTATTAATAGGATAACTTGATGTAAGATAACATCATGTCTGAGTAGCCCCTCTTGAGTGTAAGTGGGAACAACTGGTGAGTTTCAGTGTAGTGGTCTCATGCCAAGCAGCGTTTAAAGGAGGTCCTATCACTCCTGCATTGTGGGCTGAAATAATCTATTTCCTCTTCGTTTGTTTTTCCTAAATTTTCCAAGTGGGAGGCCTGAGTTTGATTCTCAATTACATCTGAAGGTCAGAGCAATGCTGAAAAGCTAGACCTTTTCCAGTTTGTGGGATGTGCTATCTAGGCCACTAGACGTTTATCAGAATGACAGAAAAAAAGATGTTGGTTACAGAAAGTTATGAAGCCTCATAAAATGAAGGCTGGTGGTCAGGCTGAGGGAGTGTGAGTTTCCCTGTCTCCAGTAGGGGCTGGCTGCAGCACCGATCAGTGTGAACAATTCACTGCTGTTTAACAAAGTGCCTTTGCCGTGCCCTTTATTGCCTGCGTTGAGGGTGCTCCTGTAAAAACACTGCTGACATGAACACATGAACATCTTTGTACTAGTGCTCTGTTCCCTACAAGTAAAGGACCTTATCTGTATATTTCCATTAAGAGGAGAGAGTTTGTTGGATTTGTTAAGTCTATGAGTTCATGTATCCCCTCTTCTACCTTCCAGTTACTCCTCCAGGAAAATCATTCTTAAGCTTAGTGACATGCAGTTGCTGCTTGGTGTTGCTAAATGATTAATGGCCAATGTTTTTAATTATTGCATATCAAGTTAATATGTGTGGCTCAGTTGTGATCTGCCCCTGGAGCAGGAAAAATATAATTAAATCCAAGCACTGAGGAGATTATTCCAGTTTGAGAGATGAGTAACAGAAGAAGCACTACTGCTGCAGTGAATGCTGCTTATAAATTTTATACAAAAAGAAAGTTAATGCAACATCAGTTAGGAAGTTGAAGGCCAGATTTTACACGGTTGCAAATCAAGTTAATCCTGTGTTGCTGTGGCCACACTGATCTTTCCCACCATACATCTCATGTATTGCAGAGAAGAAGTGGTAAGGAGAGCTTCTGCTGTCTGTGCCCACAGAGGGCAGAGGTGCTGAGGCTGTGCTAAGAAGAGGAGAAGAGGTGCAGATGGCAGATGGATATCTTCACAGGGACAGATCTACAGGCTGAGTTTTACAAGGATTGTCTTCATGCTTAATAAAGTTGTTTCCTATTTTCTTGGCTAAAGAGATACTGTTATGTGAAGCAAAGGGAATAGGACACATCATTGTGCTGCCCCGATAGCAGAGGAGGGGTGGCACTTGGCGTGCTTGTGTACGTGTCTGTACCATGGGGAAGTCTTGCATCTGCTGCATCTCCTTGCCACTTTTAGGAGTTTTTTGTAGTGCCCTGGGAGGCTTAATAAGGGCTGGTTAGTGAGGCAGCTCTTACGTTCAAGAACTAGACCAGCATTTGTGATTACCTGCAATAAACAGCTCCAGCAACTGAGCTCAGATACTGATTTCTTAGAGAGTTTGGGTATTGGAAATTATCATCTTTTGGTGAAACCTGACTGGGAAATGCTGATACCATTGGATGCTTTGCTAAACCAAAGGGAGAATCAGGGCCTTGTCATCTCTTAAGATTTTTAAATAACCATTGTGTTTTTAAATAGGTATTGTGTTTAATCCTTTTAACAGATACAAAGATAATGCCAAATGACTAAGCAAAGACTAGAAAAATTTGCCTGGATGCTCCTAAAATGTATTAGTGTATTTTTTCCTGTTCTCTAAAAACTTTTTATTGTCCTTTTACAACCAGTTGGATTTTATCTGCATGGGTTTGGTTTGGTTTGAATCCAAGACTTCTACTTGTAGTTGTGTCAATGTGGTATTTAACCTGAATTTAAAGACTGAGGAAAAGTTGTGTAGTGGGTTAAGCTGTGGTAGCTGGCCTAACTGATGTCTTGCTGTATCGAAACATAGAACGGTTTGGGTTTCAAGGGACTTAAAGATGATCTACTTTAGCCCCCCTTCTGTGCATAGGGACACCTTCCACTAGGTAAGGTTGTTTAAAGCTCCATCCAACCTGGCCTTGAGCACCTCCAGGGATGGGGCATCCACAACTTCCCTGGGAAACCTGTTCCAGTATCTCACCACCCTCACAGTGAAGAATTCATAGTGTCCAGTATAAACCTGCCTGTTGCATCCCATAGGGAAACATCCCCCAAAGTTAGGGTGAACTCCCGGGAGACCTTGCCTTAATTATTATAATATATGGATCCTCTGTATTTACCATTCTCCACCCTTTTATTCTATGTTGGTACTCACTCTCTGGAAATTTCTTTTTGATTGTAACCCCCATTGGCTCCCTTCTCTTAATCCCTCCTCCTCTGTACCCCTGTTGGCTCCCTTGCCCCTACTCCGCCCCCTGGCCCTCAGATCATTGGCCCTGATGCTCTGCCTGGCCATCATTCCCCATACTTAAACCTGTACCCGGGCCGCTATTTTTGTTCTTTGTCCCTGGACCGTCCAGAGTAAACCTCTTCCTTGGAACCCACACGAAGGACCCTTCCCACCTCCTCTGTCGCTGGCTGCTGCATTCGCTCTGTGTGTGTGTGCGTGCCCCGCTCCATTGGGAGTGTGGGTGCTTGCTGCACTCATCTGGCCCCCTGTGCTGAATTGGCTTCTCCTACCCCGGGGCGCTTCTGGAACGCTGTGGCACTCACCACCGCCCCACGCTGTGGCACCTGCCCTCTTTCCGTTTGAAGCCTTTCTGCCTTGTCCTATCACTACATGTCCTTGTAGAAAGTCCTTGTCCATCTTTCTTTTAGCCTTACCCCCCTTTAGGTAATAGAAGGTGCTCTAAGGTCTCTCAAGAGCCTTCTCCAGGCTGAAGAAGCCTGGCTCTTTCAGCCCATGTTCATTAGAAAGGTTCTCCAGCCCAGCTCTGATCACATTCGTTAGCCCTCCTCTGGACCCATTCCAACAGGTCTGCATTTTTTTTATGTTGGGGGTCTCAGAGCTGGATGCAGCACTGCAGGTAGGCTCTCCTGAGAGAGGACTAGAGGGACAGAATCACTTCCCTCAACCTGCTGGCCATGCTTCTTTTGATGCAGCCCAGGATGTGGTTAGATTTCTGGGCTGCAAGTGCACATTGCCAGGTCATGTTGAGCTTCTCATCAACCAACACCCCCAAGTTCTTCTTCTCAGGGCTGTTCTTAATCCATTCTCTGCCCAGTCTGTGTCTATGCTTGGGATTGCCCCAACCCAGGTGCAGCCCCTTGCAGTTGGTGTTGTTGAACTCCATGAGCTTTGCACAGGCCCATCTCTCAAGCCTGTCAAACAGATCTCCTGTTTCATTGCAGATAGGACTCACATTTTCCTTAGTCTTCCTTTTATCATTGATGTGCCTAAAGAAGCTTTTCTTGTTGCCTTTGATGTCCCTGGCCAGATTTAATGCTCTCAGGACATGTTAGCTTTCCTAACATGATTCCTGGTTGCTCAGACAATCTCTATTCCTCCCAGGCTACCCGTTCTTGCTTTCATCCTCTTCAGGCTTCCTTTCTGTGTTTCAGTTTGGCCAGGAGCTCCTTGTTCCTCTGTGCTGGTATGCTGTGGCCTCTGAAGGCTGTCCCTTTCCATCCAGCAAGGGTGGCTGAAAGACTGAATCAGCTCTTGAAGTGCTACAGTGTCCTGGACAGGCATGTTTATATAATAAAGAACTTAATAACCAATGGCTGTTGTGACCTGGTGATGATCGAAGCTGCTCCCACATGGTCCATGCATCAGTACCCCAGTTTGCACATAGTAGCTTGATTTAGATGATGCACCAATATGGCTACACAGTTTCCAGTGGGTTTTTGGAGTGGGAAAAGGTTACTCATGCCCTTCTGTATGGGGCCTATGCCTTTCTCTCTCTCATGTGAAAGAAAACCATGTACTTGCTTATTCTCCCTTTTCCTAGAAAAAGCACTTTCACTGCATTTATAGTGTTTGCCCTTTCCTTTTGAACTCTGGTCATTTATATTTATGTTTTCACTTCTTCTTCCCCAGTGTTGAGTCCTACCTTTTCTACTGACTTTCTCTGAATGGCTCTATTTCTCCATTGAGTTCTGTTTCTGGCCTTAAAGTTATTTGCCTGTGTTTACAGGGAGAGTAGATATGTATGTAAATGGAGTTGTCTTTGCTGTGGTAATATGATCTTCAAAGGCTTGGACTAGAGTCACTTTGCTGCATTCTTTACATAAAATGTTTGTCTTGGCAAGTTGCTGCCAGCAGAGTGCTGCAAGGGCCCAGTCCTGCTAATTGCCTTCTGCTTCCACTGAACTGATGGGGCTTGTATGCATAAAAAATGAACTTTAAAATTAGAGTTGCCTGGTCCTTATACAGTTATGTTCATGTTCTACCATTTTGCCCTTTCTTTACTAAGGTAATCTGGAAGTGATCACTGGCTCTTAACTTTTCATGACCATTTGGTGTGTGTTAAAATAAAGGAGTCCATAGCAGCGGAGGAGGGTAGCTAGGTTCCAGTCCAATATGGAAACCTTTATGAAGGTAGTCCACAGGGGGTCCTGAGTGTTAGGCATCACTATCTCTTTTTATACCTGTTTTTGTCTTTGCCATCAAAGCTGGTCAGCATGTGCTGTGCTATGGGCTAACAAAACAGGAGCTGTTGTGGGAAAGAAGGCTGCACAGCCCAGGCTTAGGGAGAGGTTTGCTGGGAGAGAGGATATGTAATGTCAAGGGCAAAGCAGGAAGAGAGTGCATCAGTACCATGTCATCAGCTTGTACTGCAAGCCCCACCACAGCACAAAATTCTCAATAGAGTGGACCTACACATCAAAAGAGATCTGAAAGGTGATAAAGAAGTGAACACACAGATGATTCTGTTGCAGCTTTCTGTAGCCTCTCAGTCTAAAACCTTTTCTGTGTTCTGATACGTTCCTGGTGTTGGGACTGTGGAAGATGGAAAGGAACCTCCCACTACTGCCGTTAGCTCCTGTCCTGGTTTTCCAGTAAGAGGTTGCATACTGGGGGTTACCCAGGCTCTCAGCCCACTGGGTGCTTGCTTATTGCATGAGCCCTGAAACCTTACCTGGAAAAACTGGGAGGAGGGAACAGTGGCATGAGATGGATGGAGACAGAGGATTCACAAGATTTTTTTTGTAGCTATCAGAGCTACAGTCTTTAAAATATAGCAGCTTTTCATCAGAGGGTATTAATTGATATAGTCACAAGTGGTACTCTATTTGCCCTGGAAATTGAGAGTGAAGCCATTTATATCTGTTGAAGTATAAACTGCTGTAACTGAGGGGGGTGTTCTCAAAATCCCACTTCCCAGAATCAGCTGGCCCCAGTTTTTGCTGCTTGAATGTATGTGGAGTATTGTGGTTTATCCAGGCCTCAAATTAGGCTAGCTGTTCAAGGTAAAAAACAGAGTTGTGCAACTATTTAGAAGCTATAGTGAAAGAGCACTAAAGTGCTATCAAAAGGCGTTTAAAAAAAACCCCCAACATTTTGTGAAGATGCCTGCCATGTGGATAATTTAGCATTTACGTTGTTGTGGGGTGTTCAGACATGGCTCTGAAACAGTTGCATGTTTTACTCAAGTTGAGAATACTGCAGCCAGTTGCAAGAATGGAGAGAATTTCAGTAAGGGAGAGTGTCTTAATTATCCACACAAGATGTTCACATTCAGTGCTGCGTTTCATGTGTTTTCACATCCACTGAAGCAAAGCAAGAAAAGTGTTGTGCTGGGGCAGTGTGCATGCATGGCTTAGAGCTGAATAGATGTAAATGGTTAAAAAGGGGTTCTCTGCTAGAGAGGAGGAGGGGAAAGTAAGTGTGCATTCCCAAAAAAGTACATTCCCAAAATAAAAAGCTTACATCATGGACCTCTTCAGTTTTCCCACACTTCTTCCCTAATTATTGTCCTGCAGGACAGCTGATCTATTTCAAACAGGAAGCTGTTTACAGATAACACTTGCAACTGTTTTGTCTGATTTGTTGAACTGTCGAAAAGCAAAAGACAACCTCTTTTCAAATTAAAAACTGTCAGACTTCTGTAAACAGCAGCAATGAGGTTCATCTGTGCAGTGTCCCTGCAGGCACAGAGCGTTGTGCAGTTCCCATTCTCTCAGCAGCCATAAGGTAAGAGACTTTTATGCTTTCACTCTGTAAAAACATGTAGAGGAAAAAGTCTGGATGTTTGTTAGAGGGCTGCTTTGTATATGGCAAAATATGATTGACAATCCCCAAATAGTAGGGGAAGGTAAAGGAAAAAAGAACTTGCTGAAGTCTGTCGGATAACATTGGACCTTTCTATTGAGAAGCACCCATGTGGGTTACATCACTGAATGCCAGTTTAGTTTAGGGGGGTTGTATTTAAAATGTACAAATGCCACTGGAAGAGCTCCCTTTCCTTTTAGCAGGGAAGAAGAAAACAATACATGAATTTTAACTTTTCCTACAATTGAAACTTATTTTAGTTCATTATTGAGTTGTAATTCCTGGTAACAGATACAGGCAGTTGTCAGTTTTCCGCTTTGAAAAGTGAATACAGCTGCAAAGCAGAGAATGAAGACTGGCATTGCAGAAGTGAAACATATGACAGAAGGACCAGTAATGGCTGGAATTACACCACTGGATAATTAAGAGCAATCTCAGGGAAAACCAAATCATGTTGGGAGTAGTACTATGCAGAAATGCTTAGTGAGATATAAGGAGGTATAATGATGCAAAATCTTGGTCCAAGTGAGCAGGAATATCAGAGTAAGCCATACTTCAGTAAGCAGAAGGGCACATGCCTGCTTTTCAGTCATGAGCTGTGGAAAGTAGGATTCATAAGGGACTTGCAAGTTCCCATTCTGACCTTTGTGCATGCATATGTGTTCAGTATAGGCAGGGAAATTTTGGAGTGGGATTGTTTTCTAGCAAAATCGAATCACTGTGGAGAACTGAAATACCTAACTTTACTTGCCATACAGTGAAACAGAGCAACTGGACTGAAAATACTATGACTTTGATTCTTGGGTATTGAAAGATTTTTAAAATGTGGCAAATGTAAAAAGTGTTGCCCTATGTTTTCTGCTCTGTAGCTGAGATCTTTGTGTTTCATATCTATGTGAATGTGTACATGATCATGAACATTTAAGGCATTATAGTGATCAGAAAATATAAAACAAACACTGATTTAAAGGTCACACTTATAACAATGATACTATTCCTAAAATTTTAGTATGTTAGTGATGCAGCATAAATAAGGCGTGCCAGTGTTGTAGACAAGAAGTAAGACTTCCAAGCTGAGTATTCCTTTTAAAAATGTTTGGACTGTCTTTCATAAAATTCTTATATGTATCTGTTAAAATGAAATTACTGCTTTAATTAATACATGAAAGATAATGTATAACTTAAATTCATAGTCAAAATAGCATTTTAAACATGGCATAGTCCTACAGTCAACAGAGAATTGCACTGTGTAAGCATCAGAAATCTACTGTGTAATTTCTAATTGTACGTTATGTTCAAGGCTATTTTTTTCTGATTAATTTGAGTGATTTTACGCTGTTTCTAGAACTCTTTTTAGTCATCTCTAGGGCTGTCCAAAAATTCTTGAACCAGAATCCTTTTGAAGTGGGAAGACTTTTGGCAGAGTAGCTTTTTAAAGAAAAGTGTCAGTTTTCTGGGATAGTTTAGTTCTTTTGTCAAATTATTTTGGCTGAAAACCAGGAGAGTTTAGCCAAAAATATTCTCATGGTATCTCTTGGGAAGTGTAGTTTGTGCTTTGCATTGCATTTCACTACTGGCTGAACTTCACAGCTGAACCACGCTTCCCCTAAGGCTGTCTGGTCAGGATCTTGCTATTTTCGTTTCCCTTGATGAAAGGAGTGTTAGGATGTATTTTGGAAAAGTTAGTCTCGTGAAAGAGGCACAGACTGGGCTCATAAGGCATCAGCTGGTTGATAACTAGTTGGCAGCTTCTTAAAATTTGAGTGCTTCCTTCTGGTTTGCACATGCGCCACAGGCCATCCTGGTTTTCAGCCATGAGAGTAGGACCCTTCAAGAGAGCGTCAGCACAAGGTTTAAAGCCTTTTGATGTTTTTGGTCATGCAAACACCTGTATAAGGGAGAGAACATTTAATAACATTTCTAAGGCTTTCTTAATGCTTCTTTTAGCCAACTTTTGTGCTGAAAATATTCCATTTAATATATTTGGAACTGAAAAATGCAAGGGAGTATAGCTGGATTTTAATATCTTTTAAGAACTCTTAAGTCAAGAGCAAAACAACCTACTAGAAGCCTGAAGCTTTATGAAGAGGTGGTTTTGATTCCAGCAAGGTGTCATCTCACCCATTTAAGTGCCTCTTCAGAAAAATCTATCCCTGGGTCATTTGCCTATAGTTGTATGAGATGTCTGTAGGCAAGAAAAGAAGTTGGTCTGCTTAAGCTCTTCATCAGTACACCAGTCTCTTAATTTTTCCTTAGGATCCAAGGATACTTAGCTTCTGGGACTATTTGGATGCTGCTTCCTCAAACCTTTATCAGAAGATTGGTTAGGAGGTCCATAGGGTGTCCCGAAGGCCAGGACAGAGCAGTAAGACAAATGGTGAGGAGTTTTAGGATTTACACTGGTTTCTTTCTGCACTGAATCATAGAATGGTTTGGGTTGGAAGGGACTTCTAAAGATCTAGTCCAACAGCACATGAACGAAACATAGACATGAATAAATAGTTTCACAGTGCTGCAAGTTGGATACCAGACTCCAGACCAAGAAAAGGCAATGTTGATGTGCGACATGGAGTGAGTGGAGGAGAGCTAAATGCTGAAGAAAGTGACTCACCACAGTCAGACAAGTGTGTGATGGCCACAGCAGCCATCTGAAAATTGCTTGTGAGAGATGCTCCGCAATTCTCTCTGGTGGATGTGGATCGATTCACCATCTTTAGTGCCAAGTGCCTGCAGGAACTAGAGTTCTGAAAGGTGGAAGCTTACCTTGAATGTGTGTGCTGAGTTGTCATTTGACCATGGAGATTTTGAAAAATGGCTCTGAGAAAAGTGTTTTCTACAGTTCTCTTTGAAAAATGGACTGCTGCTACTCAGCTGTTGCATAATAACCTGCTGTCTGGGACCACTTACCTGGGAAGTAGGAGGTCTAAATGCAGCTTACTGCACTGCTCCAAACCTTCACCTCCCATCTGCTGGAAAGGTGCCCTTGTAACTAACCAACATAGTAATTTGGTGTGCTCAGAGGAGACTGAAGGATTTTGGATGTGTTTCCTTGATGGAAATGGGCTAGGTGGGAGAAGAGGGTCTTGTTATTCTCCTCAGGCAAGATGTTGACCATCTCTGGTCTGTGCAGTAAGAAAAGCTTAGGCACTCAAGTTTTCCAGTAAAACCAAAGGAACCTCCTACTCTTAAGGTGGCTGAATTGTTAGGACATGGTTTTGGATGCTTTGTTTGAACCTGGGATGAGGCCACAGAGAGAGACTCAGAAGTAGTGTTGCCAGTGTTGAACTAAAGCAGCTCTCACTTGGAGGTTTAGGGGTGAAGAATGAGGGCGAAGGATGGAGAGTGGAAAGGGAAACTGCTTCAGCTTTGGCTGTTTTTGGAATAGGGACCTTGAAGATTGAAGCTGTATCCATAGATGTGCTTAAGTTCCTGGTGCCTGTCTTTGTCTGGTCTTAAGCATAGCTCTCTCTGTGATTATTTTCTGTTTGTCCTGTTTGCTAATTGCAGAATAAGCATAAATAAGAACAACGACAACAAATCTTTCAGACAGTACTCTAAGATTTTCAGTTTAATTTGAATGATTTTCAGGCTTAGTTGTGGTTCACCCCAAAATCTCTTGTGATGGTGCTGAGGATTTTAGCAGATACTGAAACTTGTTGACCACAGGTATGCATTTATTCATCTTTAGTGGACTCTTTAGAAATAGTCTATGGGTCTCCAAGAGCCCACGCATGAGATGTTGATTTGATCTCCATCTGGTCTGAATGCCAGGGTCAGTCTGCTCTTTGGAAGGTCAAAATTATATAAGTGATTGTATAATTTTAATTCTACTTATATGTAGATTTTTTATTATCATCAGGAAAGGTTTGCAAGAGATCTAATTTTTGAGAATTAAAACAAAGAGCTTTAAAAAATTGATGTGAAAGAACCAGCATTGTTAGATGGCACAGTAACAATAGCCAATCAAACACCGAACAGTGAAGGCCTGGCAAAGGAAACAGAAAAAAAGGGCTTATTGAATAGGAAAAGAAAAATGTGTGTCAATGAGCTTTCTTGTCAAAATGGTGTTAATGAGAAAACAGACCTCTGATGGCTCACTGGAGTTATGTTCAAGAGATGTTAAGAAAACAGGTACTGAGAACATGTGGCTGAGCAAGAAAAGGACTGATGGTTCGTGCTGAGGAGACTCAGGGGTGCTGGATCTGTCAGCAGCACCTACAGATGCACTTATAGTGTTTTTCTCTAGCTGTGGAATGAACTTGCAGTTTAAAGCTAATGTAGCGATGGAGTGAGATGATGTAATGAGAGCCATGCTATGAGCTGCAGCTGAAAAAGCTCTTTATTGGAGGTTATCTCCCTTTGCTGTTTAATATCTTCATGGCTTTGGTTTGTTCAGCCAGAAGAGAAGGCTTTGGGATGACCTAGTTGCAGCCTTCCAGGACCTGAAGGGAACTTACAGGAAAGATGGAGAAGGACTTTTTACAAGGGCATGTAGTGACAGGACAGGGGGAAAGGGCTTCAAACTGAAAGAAAGCAGGTTTAAATTAGATACTAGAAAAATATTCTTTACTGTGGAGCACTGGAACAGGCTGTCTAGAGAAGCTGTGGATGCCCCATCCCCGGAAGTGTTCAAGGCCAGGTTGGAGCTCTGAGCAACCTGATATAGTGGAAGGTGCCTGCCCATGGCTAAGGGGTTGGAACCAGATGATCATTAAGGTCCCTTCCAACCCAGGCCATGATATGATATGNACAGGCTGTCTAGAGAAGCTGTGGATGCCCCATCCCCGGAAGTGTTCAAGGCCAGGTTGGAGCTCTGAGCAACCTGATATAGTGGAAGGTCCCTGCCCATGGCTAAGGGGTTGGAACCAGATGATCATTAAGGTCCCTTCCAACCCAGGCCATGATATGATATGATATGATATGATATGATATGATATGGTATGTCAGAATGGCCTTTTATCTAATTGTGGAGTGCCAGAAAGTCTCTACTGTCATTCTCTATTCTGTAGTTTTTCTATAGTTTTTATGAGTGTTATATAAAACCCATAGAGTAGCTTGGTGGGCAGCTGGCATCCAGCCAAGGCCAACCCACCCCATCTGACAGACTGTCTCCTAAGCAACTCTGTGTTTAAACATGCATTTGCCTATTTACACTTAATGTACAATTGATTACATTCACACTGTCCCTTGCTTTTAGGGAAGATGACATAAAACATTGCAACTACAGTGCTGAGCACATGGACTTTCTGATTTGTATAGAACTGATGCCTCTGGATCTTTCTGGCAGCACTGAGTAGCTGCGGCAAGTCTTGGTTTTGTTGTTCATTGTTCCTTTTCTTAAGTCAGCTGGCAGATGTTGGGATTTCAGGTCAGTGTACTCTTTAACACCACTGAAGCCTTTTATTTTACTGGTAACTGAACAATCAGAACAGTAGCATTAGTTTTTGGTCCTGTAAGTGCCCTGTAAATTCTGAACAGACAAACGTAGAGGTTCAAGTGATCACTGCTTAGCTGTTCTGCAGCGTCTTAATTGGTGCACAGCTGCCCTCTGGTCATGTTTTAGCTGTGTGAAAGGTACATTTGCTGCTATTGTTAGAGAATTTACTGAGTACCAAAGCAGGTGGAAATGCCAGTAGTTATCACTTACTTAACGTAGCTTGTTACATTATTCTCTAGAAATGCACATTATTAAAATACAGAAATCTCTCAGGGCAGTTGGTTAGATGGAAGGACTTTAATGAAAAAATTTCAAAGGAGGTTGTCATCCTTGAGAATCTTTTGGTAGCAGAAGCATCATGGTATACAGTTAAGGGAAGTAACACCTTCAGTTTATATTAATTCAGATAAACACCCTTGCTTACAAATTGTGTTCTACACGTTCTATCTGTTTCTTTCTGAATTCATATTTCTTTTTCAAAATGAGATGAGATTGTCCAAAGCATCTCAAACTGCATGCAATCCCTTGTACTCCTCAAACTTTAAAAATATTTGTCAACCAGTGCATTGTGCATGGTAAGGGATTTTGACTGCATATGCTGTGGTATGTGTAAGAGCTGCTCTGGAAGGTTTTGCCACTGAGATATTTCAGCTGGATTCCTTTTGGCATAGCTTTTACATTGGATCATGACTATTGCCTATGATACAGAGTGATTAGTGAAAGTCTGCTGGAGCATACTAGTGTAAGAATAGTTTGACTTCTGAGAACTTTGTTAATGTCTAGTTATCTGCAGGAATCGAGTGTCTTTGTGCATGCTTCAACTAAGTCGTATCAGATGCATAGAAACTTGTTTATTTTTCCATTGCATTTTGCTTCTACAAGCATTTCTGTGTACCTTCATATATTTTTTATTAATGTGGTGGGCAGCTGTTGTCATAAGTTCCCCTTTCTTTTGCCTTCTTTCCCTTATCTGCATTTGGAAAGATGTGTCAGAGCTCTAAGAAAAACAGGACATTGGGTAGTACTGTTGCTATCAAGATCACCTGTCACTTGTCCTGTGAAGATATTATAGAATCATACAATGACCTGGATTGGAAGGAACCTTTACGATCATTTAGTTCCAACTCCCCTGCCATAAGCAGGGACATCTTCCAGTAGACCACATTGCTCAAAGCCTCATCCAACCTGGCCGTGAACACTTCCAGGAATGGGGTATCCACAACTTCTCTGGGCAGCCTTGTTCCAGTGCCTCACCTCCCTCACAGTAAGGAATTTCTTCCCAGTATCTAATCTAAACCTACTCTCAGTCTGAACCCATTCACTACAGTCCTGTCACTACATGCTCTTGTAAAAAATCTTTCCACATCTTTCTTTTAGGCTTCCTTCAGGTACTGGCAGGATGCAATTAGGTGACTCCAAAGCCTTCTCTTCTCCAGGAATCCCAAATATCTCAGCCTTTCCTTGTAGGAGAGGTGCTCCATCCCTCTGATTATCTTGGTGGCCTCCTCTGGACTCGCTCCAACACGTCCATGTCCTTCCTGTGCTGGGGATCCCAGAGCTGGATGCAGCTCTGCAGGTGGGGTCTCACCAGAGCAGAGCAGAGGGGCAGAATTGCCTCCCTCACCTGCTGCCCACGCTGCTTTTGATGCAGCCCAGGACACCTTTGGCTCTCCAGGCTGCAAGGGAACATGGCCAGGTCATGTCCAGACTCCCCCACCAGCACCCCCAAGTCCTTCTCAGCAGGGCTGCTCTGGGTCTGTTCATCCCCCAGCCTGTGTTGATATAGAGGGTTGCCCTGACCCAGGTGCAGCACCTTGCCCTTGGTCTTGTTAAGCAGCATGAGATTCCCATGGGCCACTTCTGGAGCTTGTCCAGGTCCCTCTGGATGGCATCCTGTCCTTCAAGTGTGTCACTGCACCACTCAGCTTGGTGTCGTCTGAAATTTTGCTGAGGGTGCACTCGATCCCTTCATCCGTATCATTAATGACAATAATAATTTCACTGTTTCTAGTATGGGCTCCTGAGGGATTCCACTTGTCACTGATGTCCATCAGGACACTGAGCTGCTGACCACCACCCTCAAGATGTGATTGTCCAACTACTTTCTCGTCCATCTAACACTCCACCCATCAAATCCATCTCTCTCCAGTTTAGAGAGATGGATGTTGTGGGGCACCATGTCAAAGGCTTTACAGAAGACCACATAAATGAGCTGTAGCCCTTCCCTTGTCCACTGTTGTAGTCACATGTAGAATCATGTAGGATCACATGCAGATTGTTAGTTGGTCTCAGTCTGAAAGTAAAAGTAACCTTTTGTTGAAATAGCATTGACACTGCCCTAGTTCAAATGCAAGATTTTGATCGTGTGCTCACGTACCACAGTGTTTTGTTATATTAAGGATATCATTCCAAGAAATATGGTCTTGTCATTTGAGGATAACACTCTTGGATCCTTTCCATAACTCTTGGTGCCTTGCATGCTATTACAAAATGCCTGATGTCAATATATTTCTTATCTTTTGCTGGTTATTATTTTCCACTGCAGCCTGGTATTTTGCCATATCTTTCCTTCTTTTAAAATGTTCCCACTCTAATTATGTACTGGGTTGTTTTTTTGGTTTTTTTGATTGTTTGTTTTGGGTTTTGTTGTGGTTTTGTTTTTATTTGTTTGAGGTTTTTTGTTTGGTTTTGGGGGGATTGTTTTTTGTTTGGGTTTTTTTGTTTGTTTGGGTTTGTTTGTTTTTTTTTTTTTTTCCTGGTGAATTTAGTCCATTGAATTCTTTCACTTATGCATCTTCCTATTTTCTGTATGCTGCTGGCATGCAAGAGCACAGTTTTGTAACACACTGAAGGCCATCTCGGCTGCTGCCAAGGGCATTTCTTTCCTTGGCTGGCATCATTTTTCACACGAATTATGGCCATTTTACCCTCACCAGGAACCAAGGAACTAAATCAACTGAAAAATAACATTACAAGTAGAGGAATAGCTTACTGCTGGCATAGCAGCCTGTGCTAGCTGGGATCAGAGGAGGGGAGGATAATGTGTGACTGCAGCAGGAAGCCAGGCTGCTGTTAGCCCTCCTGTAGATTGATTTAGCTAATTAGCAATGGTGGGACACCCCTCACCTAACTTTACATACCTGCAAGGCTGAACTAGTGATACTGAGCAATGAATAGGTACCTCTAGAGTCAATTACCTGTTCTGTTCTGTATTGGGATGAAATGAATCCCTGGGCCAAGGTGCCTTTCTCTGACTTGGTTATACAGGATGCTCAGGGTGATTTTCTCAGACTGACCATCTAAGCCAGAACAGTTAAATCCCACCCAAGGGTCTGTTTAAAACTAACCTCTGCTAGGTTGAGGTCTGGATCTAATCAGAGTTGTCCTGATAAATAGGCATCTGCTAATGGCAGCTGTGCTCTGTCTTGTGGTTCACTTTTTGAGGTGTCATACTTGCAGCATTGGGAAGAACTGGGCAGCAGTCAAGTGGCTTTCCTTTATTCTTAGAACCTCCTTTAAATGTAGCTGTCGCTTATCTAATGTGTGAGAAAATGGGGTCAAAAGCTGTTTGTCCTCTTTCTTGTTTTTTTTCCTCAGTGAGGAGTAGGATACTGTGGCAACCAAAAGCAAACCTTTTTACTGTCCGCTTGCCCTCTGGGATGGTGCCATTGCTCCTCTGTCCTTTCTCTGCTACTGTCCCCTGGTCAGACCTCTGCTTTTTCACTTTTGCTGTGTCTCCACTAGTAGTCTACATCCTATACCTTGTCTCTTGTCTTTATTCTTTTTCTAACCTCATAAACTGCTTTGCTTAGATTTTGTCTTCTGTCTGGATATTCCTGAGCTGTCCCTGTATTTATACATGACTCAGTTGTGGGACATAAAAACAGAAAGCAGGGAAGGGAGAACATTCATTTTACCCAGTTTTAGTCTAGTGTCCTACCACTAGGCTTGAGCTGGCTTCATCATCAGGCTTCTTCTCTGCTTCCTTTCTTCCTTTAATGTGGCATGCCTGAGTGTAGTCTAATTTCACCTATTGTGTCCATCCAGTGTGAACAATTACTCTCTCAGGGAACTGGAGTGTGGCTTTCAATCCTTTTACGTTAAGGATGTTCCACAGTTGTTGCTTCACACCTTTTGGATCAATATTTGAGTGGCATTTCTGTTGTGCAAAAGGCAGGTGCCACTGCTGGCATGGCTGGGATGATTGGATGGGGCCTTGATAGACTTTTCTGCCTCTTCTCTACACCTCTGAGAATGTAGCTGCAGGAGTGGGACAACGCCCTCCCAGGGTGAGTTTGCCTTTTGAGCCTGTCCAGTGCCCTTAAGAAGACAGCTGTCAGGCCCACCTAGGAAAACTTCCAAACACCTGAAGAGTGAGAACATGTTGCAAAGTGTAAGTTGGTTGAGTGGGCATAATATTGCACAGATATCCCAGCTTCTGCAGCTAGTCCTAAGCCTCTGGGGATGGGAAGGGCTGAAAAGCAATGCCTTAAAGCTTCATAAATAAAATTACAAATGCATATGTTCATGTTATGTATTTATTCATGTAAAGAAGTGTTCCCTGCAGCATTCTCTGCATCATTCACTAGTTCTTGGTGAATCCTTGGTCTTTTATTTCCTACAGATAGCTGTGTGGGGATAGCATGAGGTTCTCATTTGAATGCTTTAACGGAGTGGGAATGAACTGCGACATTTTAGACACAGGTTTTAGAAGAACTGATACCTATGTTAGAACCCTGTATTTTTTTTTTTTTTTTTTGGTGGTGGTTAAGAACACCGAAAATTTGATCTGACATATAACAATGATGGCACCCAAAATCACAAACTATTTTTGTAAAATATAGCTGAAAGCAGAAGAGATCTTGTAATCTAGTAGGGACTTTGATTAAAACGTCGCATGAGAAATTCTGTTTAGTATTTCTAGTTGCCTCTGACCACCAATTTACGTAAAGATAAAAATCTACTTGAATGTTATTTTCTACTGTCCAAAAATCCATAGAGAACTATTGTGAAAGATTTGGCACTCCCATCTCCCTGTAGTTAAAAGTTTTGAGAACAAACTTGCCCTGTTCTGGCACTGCTTTAATCTCACTCTTGCTGAAGCCTTGTTTTTATATTTTCAGCACAGATGACAGTAAGCTAATTCTAACATGAACTCATTGACTTCAGTGGAACAACAGCAGGAAGACATTTGTCCCAATTTTAAAAATCATTCTTCTTGATGAAAAGTGGGACTATTATACCTACATCTGATAAGGGCATCTATGTGACAAACTTATAGTACCTTACACCTCACAAACATTGGCTGAGGAAATGGCAGTGTTGTGCCATAATTAAGTGTACTTCGGGGAGTAACCAAGGACTTCCTATCAGTTTGGTTTTTAAGTGATGCTAGCTTCCCATCAGCTTAAACTCACTCTTTTGTCCTCTACAGCAAACCCCACTGTTCTTCAGCATCATCAGGAGCCGAAATGTGTTATGTCTCTGCTTTATGTTACTCCATGCTCCATAGATTTCACAGAGACTTGGTAACCATGGCAGTTATGGTCCTCATTTTTGCAATTCTACACTATTAATATTGAGGCATTCTTTTCAGTCTTTCAAGTCCATTGCTTTAACCTTTAAATCAACACGTAGAATTTAACTTGAGAGCATTGCAATGTTATGATAATGATCACCCAAAGTTTAAGCAGCTTTATAATTGATTCTGATTTTTATAGTCTAGCTAAACGGCAAATGTTTGATTACCCAAGGTAACGTGCAAGGGAGCTGAGAGGACAAATGAGAAAATGCTTAGATAAAGTAAAAGCATAGATACACAAAACATCTGTAGGTTAGGAAGATTAGTAAAGCTATAATGAAGAAAGATGAGGTCAGTGACACAGGTTTCATCTTCAGTGTGAAAAGCATCTTCCCCAGGGAATGATCCACATCCCTTGGGCCAAGGGGTGAAAAGCAGCTTGTGTCAACAGTGCTGGAGGCTTGTCCCTTCTGCCTCTCCCTGCTTCCCCCAAAAACCTATCCCTGGTCTGCACTGGGCACTGGTGGTAACTCTGGGACTTAATTTAATTTTTTTTGGTCTTTTATCTGTTCAAAATATTTGAAATAGCATGAGGTCTGTGTCACAGCCTGCTCTTTTGTGGGCATGATTTTGTGGGCATGTGTTGCATCTCCTAGAATTCGGCTTAGGCCCTGCAGGGTGCTTGAGGACACATGAGCTGCCAGAGAGTTCTGCCAGGGAGGTGTTGAGATGTGGATGATGAGGACTTGAAAAGAAAGGGAAGTGAAAACTGTTGAAAGTTACTGCTGTGTCTGTAGTGTTGACTCAAACCGGCTTGGGAAAGTCACTCACCAAATGTGGCTATGGCTTTGCAGATTTGTGTGTCTGTACCAGAAGCATAGTCAATTCAGAATATAGATAATTCAGCTCAGATACCTGAGAATGAAGTATAGTTTTAAAAAATAACAGCAAAAAAAATCATAGTAAGTGTAAAGACTACTCAGTGAAACAAAAACAGCTCAAAGATAAGTCCTATATGATTATCCAGAGGATTGCAGTTACTCTGTAGCTGTTGGCTGGCTGAACATTAATGCCGGTGAGCATCATTTGTCTTCTGCATTTTTCATCCGTTTGGTTTCAGCTTGGCAGATCATCTGTGTTGTTTCTTCTAGGTCCAAAATAATGGCATGGAATTAGCCACTGGCACTTGTGGAGCAGCCGCTGGCAGACACAGGGAATTCATGCACGAGGCAGTAGCTGGCTCAAGTGATCTCCAAGCTTTCCATCCAGAGTTGGGGGGAAGTGTGGGAACTCAGTAAGTGCCAGCTGGCCTGGCTGGTCCTGCAGCAGTTTTGAGCGAGCCTGTGGGGCCTTTGGGATTCTCCAGTGACCTCTCAAGGACTTGTCATTTGAAGCTTGGCTTGAGAAACCTCTTCTCTCTTGGCAACTGAGGCAGATTTCCTAAAGCTGAGAGGTCCCAAAAGTTGTTTTGAAATTGTGCTGGTTGCATTGATATGTTTTCATTTCTAATAGAAATAGAGGCACTTTGTTAATTTTTATTTTTAAGTAAGTTCTGCCTTTTCCTTCTCCTCATTTTTTTTTCAATACTTCCAGCTTTCACTGATTTAATGGCCACTGTTAATGGCCACAAATTTGACTTTTGACCCCTGCATAGGCAGTGAGAAAATATTCATACTTTTATAAGTGCTGAACATCTCTAGATTTCTCTCTGGCACTGGTTTTACCAATGCTGAAAATACTCCAAATACCAGTGCCAAAACAGTGTTTGAAAAAACAGGCTGGCATCTTCATCTGAGGACCAGTTTCAGTGGGATTTAGTTTTCTTAAATTACTTTATGCATCTAGATCTGAAAGGGCTTGAAAGTAGGTCAGAAAAGTAAGAAATTTTCTAGGATTTTAAAGTGAAAGATACTACTGTAGCACATACCTGGAGATCAAACTGTTACTGCAATCAGAGAAAGCAATTTTAGCTGCAGAAGAGGTTGTTTTTGAAAGCCAGGAAAGAGGGAGAAAGTGATATCCAAAGTGCTTTTGGTTTGATTTCTACTACTAATGTGTCCCTTTACTGCAGCCACAGATCCTGTGGAGTATTTAATCTGCAACCTCTTCAGAAATTCCTTCTATTAGTGGCTCTTCTCAGACCAAGGTAATTTCCCTGAGTATTCTTATGGATCTGGGTATTGTTACCTGCATGACACTAAAGAAGCTCCTTTTTCAAGAACAAGTCCATTTTCTCTGTGGGTTGAGCTAACATGAGGTAGGGTGGGGTTGTATCCCCTGTCTCTGACACATGTAAGCCCAACAGCAGACAGCAGGGAATGTGCTGAAGCTTTGTTGGATATTTTGTTTTCCCCAGAAAATCCTTCATATGTGGCTGCTGAGCAGAGCCAAGAAGCAGCCTTGACAGTTCTCTGCTGCTTCATGTCTGTCTCATCTCTGAGCTGTGTAGGAGTTTGCAAAGGCAGATTAAAATTTAACATACCTGGAGTACCTGGAGTCTTTGATCTTTCGGTTGGAGTCTGGATACGTCTAAATCCTCATAAAATGCAGACAGACGAGATGATGCTGCCTTTTATTCACTAATGCAGGGACTGCAGCACCTTCCTAATTTCAATTTCTTCTTCCATCTCAGGCCATTTCATTCTGCTCTCCAATTTGTCTGTCAAGAATCGTTATCACCAGTCTGCCAGATGCTCATGCTGTAACTGCCTAATTTCCAAGAGTTCAGCTGTATCCGAACCACTTGGCTTGAAAGCCTCTTTGTCTGATCTTCTGAATCCTGAAGTGCTCCCACTACAAAAAAAAAAGGTGAGATATCCTGCCTAGGATGTCCTGCAGGCTGGTGACCAGGTGTTCTCCTGGGCTGTAGGGTGGGTTCTGCGGGCTAAGGCAGGTAGGACCCACATGCTCTTTTGCTCAGCCCACAAACCCTCTCAAGGATGGCTGCTGCTGAGGGTGTCTGAAAGAGATTTCCAGGCATGTCTTCCTGGCTGGCTGAGGCAACCACAACTGCTTTCCTCCATAAGGGAGCACTGGTCCCTCATTTAGCATTGCAAATCATGTTCCTGCCAGGGACCCCTTTATTTTGCAGTCAACCAGCAAATGCCAAGACTGGCCTTAGAAACCTTTGAAGATCTGGAAAAACACCCTTTTCCTCAGCCTTTCTTTTTGACTACTTTTGTTGCTCCCTCTTGCTTGCTGACTGTTGTGAATCAGAGACAGGAAAAAGAGGCAGGTCTGTCCACTGCGGACAAGTGCCTTGTACCCTGGGGTTAGGAATCTCCTTCTGGGGAGATGCAGCCAGATTCAAGCTTAATGTTTCTGAAGTAATTTTAGTATGCACGTGAGGATATTTTGGAGAAAAGTGCTCTCACAGAGATCGATACTTCGAAACTATCTCAAGACTGTGGTCAAATAGTTTGCAATAAGCTTAGCAAAGACCTGTAAAGTGGCCGGTGACTTGACCTGGTTTCTAGTACTTGTGGCTGGCCCTGTGCATAGGCAAGGGACTCCACAGTCCAGAAAAGCAGAGTTCAGCAACACAGCAAATGTTTTCCTGCTGGTTTTGTCTGTCAGAGCCCTGGGGAGCTGGCCTGGTTGTTCCATGGCATCCAAATTTCCATTACTTTTCCTCTTCCTGCCCAACTGTTGCAGTTCTCTATGTCCACCTTTATCATAGAATCACAGAAAGGCTTGGGCTGGAAGGGACCTTAAAGATCTTCATATTCTAACCCCCCTGCCTTGGGCAGGGCATCTTCTACTAGACCAGATTGCTCAGGGCCCTGTGAAATCTGGCCTTGAACACTTCCAGGAGTGGGGCATCCATAACTTCTCTGAGCAACCTGTTCTATCTAATCTAAATACCTCCTCTTTCAGTTTAAAGCCATTCTCCCTTACCCTATCACTGTCTGTCTGTGTAAAAAGTTGCTCTGCTTCTTTTTTTATAAGCCCATTTTAAGTATCAGAAGGCCCCAATGATGTTTCCCCTAAGACTTCTCCAGGCTGAACAGCCACAACCCTCTCAGCCTGTCTTTGTAGGAGAAGTGGTCCAGCCTTCTGATCATCTTTGTGACCCTCCTCTGGACACATTCTAACAGGTCCATGCATGGCTTTAGGTGTACCTTCTCTAGCTCTTGTTCCTTATCCTTGGGTGGCAAAAGTCAATTTTGCCCTGTACCCTTGAGAAGCCTCGAGTGATAATTGCTGCAATTGTGACAAAATTTATCATGGCCTAAATACTTAAGCAGCAGTTCCACATTCTCCTAGGTATTCTTTCTGGTTGGCAAAGCTTGTCTGTGAAGTAGTTTATGCCTGACTCATTATAGGAATGCGTGGCAGGTTGTGGAAATCCTCAAATAGTCCCTGTTCCTCCCTTGCCCCATGGGAGGATTACCCAGCATTACTGAGGATTACCTTTTCCCCAGGGTTTCCTGCCCCACTGTAGCCCATTAGACTGTGACTGTATTGAGATCTCTTGACCCCAGAGCTCTTCCCAGGTGTAAGCATAGACACCACCTTTTAAGGCGTGGTCCTCCAGCTGCAGGTCTCTCTCCTTTGGAAAGAAACCTGGGGAAAAGATTTGAGTCAAAAGGGCCTCATAGCATATACAAGTCTTTGCACCAGATCTGGATGATCAGTAAGAACTTGGAGGTGTATTGTGGCATCCCCCTGTCCTGCAGTGTGGATGTAGCAACAGATGGTGTAGCAAGGGGGTTGTGAGGCAGAGCAACCTGGCCTGTAACTCATGCAATGCCCTCCACACCTGAGGAAGGAGACAAAATCTGCTCCCATCAGATCCCCTTGCTGTGGTTCCTGGGGGATAATGGAAGCACAAACTGGACAGTAATTCAAACGGACAATTTATTCCCCCAACTCCAAAATCATCTACTTGGCCTTGCTGCTAATACATCTGTTATGCCAGTTAACACCTTCAGGCCATCCCAAACATAACAGTTCCACTCTCCTAGATCCCCAATATGTTGAGACATACAGACCCACATACTGGTCCCACACCTGTGCCTAATCCTATTTGACTTATTTTTGAAGGGATTCAGGGAGTGGAAATAGCGCTGTCTTCTTGCTCTAGATGTAAAATGCACATGTCCTTATGACGGCTATAAAAGATGATAAAAAACCTGTTATGACTTTCAGCTTATTTGTGTAGTACAGAGCTCTGGTTAAAGATGGACTGGGAAAACATATCAGAAATACATACATAACATTTTTGTCAAAGTATTTTTACAGGCCCCCTAAATACTGCATTTTGACAGTCCTTTCACACAAACTCCATTTCTGTTCGGTTGTTTTCTGAGACATCTCTTCACAGCCTAATTTCAGGCAAGTCATTTCACTTGTCGGCTTAGACTAGGATATGTTTCAAAGGTGATTCTCTTCAGGAGTTATTGAAGACTGTGATGCAACTTTATTGAATGATACAGTGAAATACTACCTGCCTTCCACCCTCAATGACTTACATGAGGGCAGTTGTATCAGACAATTTGCCTGGGCACAATTCCAATGCTCAGGTAGATGGAAAGTGAAGTTTCAGGCCTTTGAGTTGGTCTCATCTGTTACTGAATTGTCTCTTTAGAGCAATATCCACTCTTTCTGAGTGAGAACTTAGTACTAACAACTTTCAGTGCAAGGCCAGGTGGCCAAGAAGGCCAATGGCATCCTGGCCTGTATCAGCAATAGTGAGGCCAGCAGGACCAGGGCAGTGACTGTCCCCCTGTATTTGGCACTGGTGAGGCCACACCTCAAATCCTGTGCCCAGTTCTGGGCCCCTCACTGCAAGAAGGACATGGTGGTGGTGGTGCGTGTCCAGAGAAGGGCAAATGAGCTGGTGAAGGGTCTGGACTACAAGTCCTATGAGGAGTGGCTGAGGGAACTGGAGTTTAGCCTGCAGAAAAGGAGGCGCAGGGGAGACCTTATTGCTCTTTACAGTTACTTGAAAGGAGGTTGTAGCCAGGATGGAGATGGTCTTTTTTCCCAGGTTACAAGAAATAGGACAAGAGAAAATGGTCTCAAGTTGTGCCAGAGGGAGTTTAGATTGGACATTAGGAAAAATTACTTCATGGAAAGGGTTGTCAAGCACTGGAACAGGCTGCCCAGGGAAGCGGTTGAGTCACCATCCCTGGACATATTTCAAAGATATGTAGATGTGGCACTTGGGGACATGGCTTAGTGGTGGACTTGGCAGTCCTGGGTTAGTGGTTGATGATCTTTTCCAGCCTAACCAATTCTATGATTCTAAGCCTGCATGTTGTATTTTCTCCTTTCACCTTTCCAGATTGCTGCCTCCAATGAGAAATCATGAACACAGAATTGCCTATTATTGGCATTGCTTAGTCCCCTTCTTTTTTAATTAAATTTCTCCTGAGCTTTATCTCATCCAGTCTAACAGCAAAAAAACCTGCTAAATGTGCTGTTGCCTGTTTCATGTATGTCTGAGGAACACATAACCTGCTTGGAGGAGCTGCACGTATGCTTCTCATGCTGTGTGGGTTATGGCACACAAATATATATTGTGTTTGTAGTGGGATGCTGCATGTGTTCAGAAACTGTTGAAAGCCTTTGGAATTCTTATAACTGTTTATTCATTCTTTTGTTTAGGAGTCAGTGACCTCTAAGTGCTCATTATGAAGAGAGATCTGGTTTTCTTGGTGACTCTAATTAGCCTTGCCTTCCTGTCACTGCTAAGATCTGGATATCCTCAACACATTGCAGAGGAGTCCTGCTCTGTTCAGATTCTTGTTCCAGGCCTCAAAGGTAATGTGAAAGCCTACTCCATTATTCAAATATTAATCTTTTTGTCCTAACAGGCTCATTTGCATCACTGACAGTTTCTAACAGAGACAAAGAAGGTGCCTCTCAATTGTCCTCTTATTTGCCCCTGTTTGTAGCCTCCTTAAAAATGGAGTTTTAAGGTCCATAAGGTGAAATTAAATGTTTCAGAGAACGCATGCCAGTTTCCCAGATTTACTCCTGATCAGTAGTGCTTGTTATTCTTATACATTGCCTGGTTGCTCTCTCTGTGTTTATACTGAGCAGAGGTAAGCATACCCAAAGACTGTAAAATCAGGCCCTACTTTATACCTGGAGAGATTTTCACTTCCATTTTGCAATATAATAGGAATTCTTTTGTGTTTTCTTGTCTTTTGTTTGTCTTGTTTTGTTTTTTTAAAAGCTCAAATACCTCTTAGAAGAAAGAAAACATTGGTTAGGTTTTTGGCATTTCTATAGTTTTTGTGGAAAAAGGCAACATTTTTACAGAATATGCCCCTAAACTATTGCCCAAAGAAGACAGCGTAATAAATTATTGATCTTTTCATAGGAAAAAAATATACCTTGCATAAGAAATCAACCACTGGGAAGAATTAGCATTTTAAAGCAACAGCATCCATTATGGTTGTTGAAATCCCAGCCCTGTTTAGTCAATAACAATAATTCCCCTTGTGGAGGCTGTGACATTTCTGTTGAAATGTAACACTTCTGAACATGGGGAAATACTTGTTAACAAAAGGACCAAAAAAACCCCCATGAAAACCACCAGTTTATCATCAACAATAAAAAAACCCCATTGTTTAAGAAACAAACAACAAACCATTGAGTTTTTCTTATAATTATGCCTTGTAGTGTCACAAAACCCACCTAACCAGAACTGGTGCCATTAATCTTATCTGTACAAACCTGGGCTTTCCCCAGTTGCCTGAGGGCCATACTATGGACTGCAGGCACTGTCTGTTCTGGTTAACTGATTGGGAAGGGTAAGGCTCAGTTCTGTTCTGTGGTTGTTTGCACAGCTAAATTGTGAGCCCAGCTTGGCCACAGGTTTGGTTGTGGTGTAAACTGCCTTCTCCAGACATTGCCTAATTTGTGTGTGGCTGTCTTGTGCTTGAGGCAAGAGAACTGGTCTACAGGGATGTGGGTTGTGCTTGGCCAACTGGCTTTAAGAATATGGGGTTTTTTTTAATATTTATTATTGTTTTGTCTATTATTATTATAGATGCAGCTTTGGATGCCTGAAGTCAACCAAAAGCTATTTTTTTTCTATTTACTTCAATAAGAGGCTTTTGATCTTAATAATATTTAGACCTTCTGCAGATGTTCTAGTTAGAAAGAACAACATTTTATCTAGGCCTTCTGAGGTTTGACTAAGGCTTGAGTAAAGTTGTTTTATTTGCTTGATATATTTACTGTGTAAAAGGCATAAGATAGTGCTGTTAACGTGACTTACAGAGGAGAACACAACCAAGTTAAATATATGTTGTCCAAATTTGCATGAAAGATTAGTCAAAGGGCTGGACTCCACAGCCTTAAGTTTTGAAAATACTTTTCATATCAAAGAAGTTGACAGGACAAGTTTTGTGACTTCTTTGCATTGGTTTCCTTATTTTTGTAATGAGTCAAAGTTAGCATCTATGATTACTATTTTAATGCAAGGATCATTACTATTATTATTATATGCAGCAGAGGTTTTTAAAGTGTGTAAACTGTGCAGGACCCTTTAGCAGAAGACAATTCTGAGCCTGGAAACCAGAGAGAGGCCTGAAAACCACCATGTGTTAATGATTTCACTCTGTTTCATAAGATGTAAGCCTTGCAAAATTGAGAGAGATTGATGTACAAATTCAGTGAAGCACAAAATGGCCTGATACAGACGTAGTTAATGTGAAATCCCTGAAAAGCTTTCAATGCTTCAACTACGCTGTCAGGGGGACTGGCTCAGAGGAGTGGCGATGAGATACTGCTGTCCCTCACTGGCACAACTCCAACCCATTTCACTGGCCAAGGCTTCCTTTAAAGTGAGCATACGTGTGGCCAAATTTCAGCTCCCATGCAGAGAGATCTGCTCATTGCAGCTTTTAGATCTGCACCATCTCCTTCTCTGCTGGGCTGCCAGCAACATCTTCAGTGGTGAAGGAATAGAGTCCCACACTGCTGCTGGGCATGGTTCTGTCAGAATTTGGGAAAAACAGGCACAGGGAAGAAATGGAAGAAATTTGGGAGACAATGGGATATGTGAATAGCAGAGGACAGACACTTAAGAGGTGGTGGAAAAGGTGGAGCCCAAATGGGGTGGTGAAGGAGAAAGTCATCAGGGAAAAGTACCCAGAAGTAGTGGAAGATAATGGAGGAATTTTAGAAGAACAGAAAGAGATAAAAAGGAAAAAACCAAAAAAAGAAAAGCTCAAGGAATGAGACTGGGTGGAGACACTGGAAACTAAATAAACATAAAATGACACAAAATCAATTAAGACCCCACAGAATAAAAGAGGAAATCAGAAGGAGCATGAGATGAGAATGGAGGTAGAAATGGATGAAGAAGAAAGCCAGTAAAGACACCAAGAATAGAAAAAGCACAAATGAGATTCAGGTCAGCAGTTTAGGTCTTAGGGACTGGTTTTGGTGGTTTACGGGGTTTTTTTTTCTTTGTATGTTTGGGGATTTTTTGTTTTGTTTTGGGTTTTTTTGTGGGGTTTTTTTTGCATGTGTGTTTGTTTGGGGTTTTTTGTAGCTGTTTTGGTGGGGTTTTTTTTGTGGGGGGGTTTGGTGGGTTGGCTCTTTTTTTAACTCAAGAGTAGAAGGAGCAAGATGAAAAGTGTAAGGACAAAACCATGGCTCTGAGAATGCAGACAGCAGACCGAACCATGTTTTAGAAAGCCAGCAATATTAATAATAAGAAAAGTGTGCTGTGTGTGAAAAAGCAATGGACGATGAAGCCTCACTACACGGTTCACTCATATTCTTCCTCAAGTCCAGTTTCTTTTGACAGTCACATGAAATTGAAGTTACTACTGTTGTGGAGAAAAAAATAACATAGAACAAACCTTCAAAGCTTAAATTCTCAGTTTGCCATCTTGTTTTGTCTCCCTTCTAGAGTCTAAAGCGAGAGTTGTCTTAATAGTCTCAATGACGTTCAATACATAAAACAGTTGATGCTACATTTAAAAACCCATTTTTTTTTACACCCACACTTGATGCATCTATTCACACAGGGAATATGAGTAATGGAAGGAAGTTATCACCAGCCAGGAATGCTTAATAGTTAATATTTGGTGTGCTATTTTCATTGCACATTGTAGATGGTACAGTTTATGATAGGAAGTTGCAAACATAAGCATAGACAAATCCTGTCCCAAAGAACTCCCAAAAGGAGGCATATCAACGGCAATTGTAAGATATATCGCCTGAATTTAGAAAGATCTTTCCCAGAGATGATGTGGGAAGAACTTGTAGTAGTGTCAGGGCCTGATACCCATGATCCTACCTCAGCTCAGGCTAATGGCAGGGCTAAATTTCTTTTGGGAGTATGGGGCATCTCAACACTGTGGAGCACTACGAACCACATCTGGCCCCGTCTCTGCTGCATAGGCAATGCTGCATGGTGCTGACAAAGTACTGTTTCATGCAGTGGGGCTGGAGCAAATATCCAGGAAGGGATGGAGAGCAGACTGAGCAAGAGGTACAACTGCTAAGGGACTGTGGGTGGTGGAAGAGGCCACAAGAGATCAGTCAGGTAGGGACCATGGTGCATAGATCCCAGCCTCCTGCTCTGAAGGGACTTGGCCGTAGACCAAGGGGCTGGAGACCAGAAAGGAGGCACGGAGGTGTCTTTCTCTAATTCATGAATCAAGAAGTTAAACATTATTGTTAATTGGTGAAAAATTAAATTGATTGAAATTTCTCGACAGAAAACTGTTTTGTTGCGCATGACACCTGCACAGGCTTTACTTCCTCAATTTGCACAATGCTCAGGGTACAAACAGCAGAAATAGAGATTTACACAAGGCAAAGCTGAACTGGGCCACTGATTGGTCCCTCTTGGCCAAGGTCTTTCTCCTTAAAACAGCTGATGAGAAAAAAATGTAGACTGGTCTTTAGCCAGGCCTGTAATGGAGTAATCTCCTCCTGGAAAAAGTTTTTAAAACACCCACGCTAAGGAATGCGGTGTCATCGTATTATAGGAATAAATGCAGACAAGTGTAATGGCCTGAAGCAGGAGTGATCTATTTTATTGATCCCTAATGCACAGCTTTCACTCTGAAGAACGTGTAAAGCAATAGGCTGTAATAGCCTGCTCTCAGCCTCCAGAGAGCAAGGAAAAGTCATTGTCGAGATTTATCTTTGGGAAGCAAAGAACTCATAACCAGCCCTGAGGGGTGAAAGGCAATCATACAAATCCTATTGGTTACCTGATAATAAAAATGGGGCGTTCCCAAATGTGCCAAATTATAGCCTGTTTCATACTAACAATATTATTCACTGGGGATTATGTGAAGTTTGTCCTCATTAAGGTCAGAGAATGGCCTATTTTTGCATGTCTGAAAGCAGGGAAGATGGTCTGGAGCAGCCTGAAGAATGAAAATATAACAGATGGAGAGCTGAGTTCAGGTCACAGACACCTAGGTCTACAATAAAGAGAGAGATGGAGAGAGAGCTGGAGGCTGCATATTTGAAATGGGCCATGATGTGGCATGTTTTTACATGTCATCTCTGTGACCCCTCTCTGAACCACAGCTGCCAGCTATGCCAGGGAGCTGGGCTTGTGGGGTGCATGATAACCATCGAGTTTCCTACTGTGGTGCTCCTGTCAGCTTCCTGGAGAGCAGCTAATGCTCACTCTCCTCCGTGGAAATACAGTGTTGGGACATCATGTGTGCTGTGCTAACTCTGGGTTTTACATATCAGCATTTTATTTTCTGTGGAAGCCATAGAACTTTCTTCTCCTTCATCATAAAAATCTTGTGTTGTCAAGGTGGCTGTATAAATCACTCTTGAAACTTCTGTTTGTCGAAGAGATTTTAATTTTATGTCAATGGCAAACTGCAGTAGTAGTACAGTAGTAGGGGGCAAAACAAGCCAAGCATCCCCAAATTTTCAATGAAAAGCACCAGGGAGGCAAATGTTTACAGAAAATGGTGTTTAAATATGCTGAATACAATGATATACCATGAACTATATGCATGTAAGCACACTGCATAGTAGTTCATACCTCAGAGATTAAAAGGCACAGTGTATAATTGAGGCTATGGAGTAGAGAGTTAACTCTTTCATGCTTAAAAATGATCCTCTGATGTAGCAATGCCTTCTTATAGGCCTCAAATATGGCTTTTTTTTTCTTTTAATTTGAGGTTGTAATTAAGCCATTTTCACTTGAGACTTAAGCATGTCCTTAGCAGAGGCTCAGAAAGAGCTTGGTGAACACAGAAGTTTATGTGCTAAGTTGAGGTCTAATTCTGAAGCTTCTGCTTAAGTGAATCATGCTGTTGGCTTTTTGGAGGTCAATGATAAGTAACATCCAGAAAACTAGACCTGTTGTATAAGACTTCAGTAATGTATTGACTTAGGGTTTGCCAGTGTCTGCATCAACTGAAGAAAAATCTGTTTTCCGTCCATCAAGTAAAGCTGTTAAATCAGATCACATCTGCTTCTATTTTTTTCACTGGAGAGAATGGCATTCTTGTCACTGCTGCTAACAGAAAATAGTCCTGGTTTAATATGATTCTTCTTTTTGTTTACTTTTGTATCAACAGGGGAGGCTGGAGAAAAGGGGGAGAAAGGTGCTCCAGGTCGTCCAGGAAGAGTTGGGCCTCCAGGAGAAAAAGGTAACTTTGTTAAAGAAGATGTTTTGAAAGTGATTCCTGAGAAAATGCTGCTTTTTCTTGTGAGATGATGATGATGGGAGTCCTCTCTCCCTTTGCTGGGTGACTAAATCATCCTTGGCCATTTCTGTTTACTATTGTTGTGGTTTAACCCCAGCCAGCAGCTCAGCACCACATAGCCACTCACTCACTTCCCCCAGTTTGGATGGGAGAGAGAATCAGAAGGGTAAAAGTGAGAAAACCCATGGGTTGAGGTAAAGACAGTTTAATAGGTAAAGCAAAGGCCACATGCACCCAAGCAAAGCATAACAGGGAATTAATTCAGTACTTCCCATGGACAGGCAGGTGTTCAGCCATCCCCAGGAGAGCAGGGCCCCATCACATGTAACAGTGACTTGGGAAGACAAATGCCGTCACTCCAAACATCCACCTGTTCCTACTTCTTCCCCTAGCTTTACTTACTGAGCACAATGCCATATAGTAGGGAATTTCACTTGGGTCAGTTGGGGTCAACTGTCCTGGCTGTGTCCCCTCTCAGCTTCTTGTACACTCTCAGCCTCCTCGCTGGTGGAGGGGGGTGGCAAGCAGAAAATGCCTTAATCCTGTGCAAGCACTGTTCACCAGTAATGAATATGTTTCTGTGTTATCAACATTGCTTCGGTCACAAATCCCAAATATAGCACCCTCCGAGCTACAATGATAGAAATTAACTTTATTAACTTTATCCTAGCCAAAACCAATACAGCTATATGCATTCATTTGTAGACTATATATTACTTTCTGGTCAAAAAGATCTATTTTGGAAATAAAAAAAATCTTGATATTTTAGAAAGATCTCTGTGAAGAAAGGCATCATAATGTCTTCTTCATAATTTGCTTTCTGCAAATGAAAACCTCATATTAGATCAGAGGGAAAAAATTCACAAGGCTTGATTTTCTTGTTTCTTCTTTTTGTGAATTCGAACACTCACAACATCTTAATTAAAACCATTGAGGGAAGGCAGTAAGCCATAATAGGCAGAGATGAACATGAGTATTCCCACATTTTTTGGATATGGGAAAATGGTGATAAATTTGTTTGTACTGTAGTTCAAAAATATATTGAGCTCTTGAAAGGAATGGTGCTCAACAGTGTTCAGTTATACAGCTGAGAGAAACATAGCGTTTCTGTCTTGCAGAAAATGCTGTCTTTTCCCATTTGTTTTCCTCCTGAAGTAAGGAGGAAATTTGACCTTCATAAGTTTTCCAGGAGGTCTATGTTCTGAAAGGTTCAAATTAGGAGTAGTCAAACCTTTTTATCTCAATATTGAAATTAAAGATTGACATTCCTGTCATGAGAAGGTTGGAGTTAGTTTTTACTGAACTGAGTTTACAATCTTTCTTTCAAAGCAATCGTAAAGATAATTTATACTTCTTTATGATGATGCATGTTCCGTTATGTTGTTCTTTTAGGCAGTTATGGAAGTCTGATACTGATTACCCTGGGACCAAAATCCATAGCTAGAGCTTTTTCTCCTACAATGCACTGAAAAATTTATAACTTTCATGAGGTGTGTGTGTGTTCAGTCAGTGTATTTCCCTTATGGAGATGTACTTTGAAGGACGACTCTTAGAAAAAAAAATTTGAAACTAAAATTTCAGCTCTTGAAAGGCAATGCAGCAGGACATGAAGTATGACAGAGTACTTTAGGTTAAAAGTCTCATCTAGTCCAATCTCCTGCTTTAAACAGGGCAGACTTCAATAGCAGATCGGGTTGCTCAGGGCCTTGTCCAGTAGACTTGTGAAAATCTCCAAGGATGGAGATTCCACATACTTTTTAATCAGTCTGTTTCGCTGGTGTCATCGTGAAAGACCTGTTGTAGCTTGTAATCATTGCATCTTGCCCTTTCTATGTGTGTCTCTGAGAAGAAAAGGCTGCATCTTCTCTAGAAACTGCTTGTAAGTAGTGGAAGGCTGCAATTAACTCCTCCCTTACCTTTCTGTATTCCAAGTTAAATAAAACCATCTTCCTCAGCTGCACTTTGGTTTGCTTCTCATGTACGAGGGCCCAAAATCTCTGGGTCCTCTTATGCAAAGGAGTTTTTTACCCGACCATTGGCCAGACTTCATCAGTGCATCACAGGTGAGGAACTTAGGATCTGGCTGAACCCATGATATTCCTGTCAACATATTTCTGCAGCTTGTAGAGCTCCTCCTGACTGGCAGGGCCATCCTCCAGTGCAGCAACCATTCCTGCCAGCATGGAGCATCTTCTATTTCTTGCTCCTTTTCAGAGGTGAAGGACTGGTTTCTGAGGAATGTCACTCATTAGCAGCTGCTGATTAGGCTTTGGCAGCCTGTCAGCAGCACCAGCTACCCCTCTCAGCACCCTTGAATGCCTTGTGGGCAGGACGATGGGCTTGTGTACATCCAGGTGAAGTAGTCCCTCACGCAATCATCTGCTGCCATGAGCAGCTTGTCCTCTCCAGATCTTTGCTACCAGACATGCAGAACTGGGAGGCCAGAGAGCAGACCTTGCCAGCAGAGACAAAGGCAAAGAAAGCACTCAGTGCCTCAGCCTTCTTTGTGTCCTTTGGCATGAGGTTGTCTTGACAACTTCTTGAGAACCTCTCTCATCATGCTGTCTTGTATGTTTCTCTATCTTGGCATTTTGTCATGTCATTTCAAAATGCTTTGGACCATCTGACATGTGGAAGTATTCTTTTTCATTCAGGCCCATCCACTATGTAGCATTTAATTTATTTATTTTATACTGTAAAATTGCATTTGTTTACAAAATAGTTCTCATAAGGTATGCTTGCCTAATGCTAGTAGCAGTGGTAATTTTCTAGTTTTCCATACCTCCAAAAGTCCAAAATTCTGATGAGAATGAAAGAAGAAACACTGAAGTGGAAACACACTGCAAGAAAACATACATGAAACAGAAAAGAGATTAAAGAAAATTGAATATTAATGCATTACTTTCAACTAAACACAGGCAAAATTTCTTACTACTTCTGTAGCAACACAATTTTTCTGCTTTCCGTTTTGCATCCAGAAATTTCTACAAAATAACTCTTGTTTAAAATAAATTCCAATTAACTAGTCTTTTTATTAATGCTGTACATTTTGTAGATATTTGTCTTCATCAGCTCCTTTCTGCAAATGCTTTGTCAAAGGAATAAACATAGTTACCTTAAAAACGATTTGGATTATATGGCACCACATTTCATCATGGTACTCTATCCAGTATGTGTGAGGCAAAAATAAAATATAACAATATGCTTGCCAAAAATCATTGTTCCTTCACTTTGCATTTGCCCCTAAAAACACCCATGGATAGTCACAGCAGCCTTGCTTCTATGCAGTAGTCTGTTAAATTTCAGTCAGTGTGTTAGCATGTATTCAACCTCTTCTATTTCTCTTGAAGCCTGATGGTTTTTGTCCTGGTCTAATATTTGGGTCCTTCTGTTGATGCAAGCTGCTGAATTTTGTTTTATTTTTCTCCTCTTTGAGTATGTGATGGTTTATATGAGGAAGAAACTGTAATCCTTCTGCCACATTTGTAGAGTTTCCTACTTGTGGTCTTAATTTACGTTATCAGAATCACACTAATCTTTTTTCTTTTATTTTTTTTCCTTTCCCCCTTCTTTGTTTCATTTTTCTAGCAAGTTCATCTAAGAAAATATGCTTAGTTTCTTCGAACTCCAGAGGTATATAATAACCATAAAATAACTTAAAAAAGAAACTATTTTCTTATGGCATATTTGACCTGAAATGAACAGCTCAAGATCAGAAAGTGCTGCAAATGTTTTTATCATATCATTACCTCATGATATTTTCAGATTTTGGTAACTCGAAAACTGATAAATGTTAAAATTTTCTGGTGCTTACTTGAAATAAATCTCGTTCTGGCTGTCCTGATGCTTCAGGGTGACATCAGACATACTGATGTCTTTGGGTGCTGATTAAGGTTAAATTCCACTTACTTTCCTCGTTGCTTTTAATTAATTGTATAGGTCAATTATGATGCATAGCATGTCAGCAGAATATAAAACTGTGTTGGCCTTATGTAAAACATAGAGCACTGGGTCGAGTACAATGGCTGTTTTAGACGAAAGCAGTGTGTACTGCAGTGCAAGTTTTGGGGTGTGAAGTTCACAGAATTAACCTTCCCCACTTGCTGATGGCTGTATTGTGCTCTCCCATGTTGGGAGTAAACTCAGTTATTTAACTGAGTTCTGGTGCAGTCTGTGAGGCCATAACTTTCACGTACTCATATTCCACACAGATAATTCAGTAACAGTACAGTCCTGTGAATAGTCCCAGAGTACCTTGCAGCAATCCAAATAAGGAGGGGAAGGTGAATTTACACTTGGAATGTGACATCAAAGGAACAGCACATTAAAAATATGTTCTTCAAGATATTTCAATTTTCCTAGAGCCATAACCATTTAAAATATATATTATTTTAGTATTTTAATTTCAGCGTTTATACATTGTACTTAATTTATGTACAACTATAATGGTATGTGAAGGAGTCACATACTGTTCTTGGGCTTGGAACTCAACTGTCTCTACCTTTGCAGTCTGAGCACAGTGATTTTGACTTTTGCCAGCTAACACTTTCCCAGGCAATTCTTGGGCATATTCTGGGAGCTAACGCAATGAGCAGCTTGCAAGATTATCCTGGCTTGGAGAGCAAGACAATTTAGTATCATGGAGTGTACCATTCTTGGCCACCTGGCTCCCACTGCCAGGGAACAGTCCCAGGCATTTAGTTTACTAATACAGGCACAGCCTCTTAAGTAGAAGATAAGACTCATTAATTTAACTGGATTGGAGCCCAAGTGCTCAGTCATTTGTATAATCAAATTGTAAAAAGAGGTAATAATATCTTAATTTATATTTTATTATTACTGATTGCTCATTAATATGTAATCAATCAATCCTTTGCATTTCTGAGTCAATTTCTACATGAATTTATTGCTCACTAAGGAGTGCTGCAGGCAGTATTGCATATAAAAGTCCTGACATTGACAGTTGTGAATTAACAAAGTGGGTATCTGGTTCAAAACTGTCTTTTAGTTCCACCTGAACTCAACAGGATGTTGAGAAAATCCTGCTAAACTGAGTGGGCAAAAAGATGGCAGATGGGCTTCAGTGTAAATAAATATATTGCCTAGGGACATTAGGGATGCGTGATTTAATCCCTACTTAAATGATGCCAAAACCCAAAACTGTCACTTAAAACTCAAGGACTGCGCTGAAGTCATTAGCAAGAGTCACAAGGCCAACAGAACACTGCCTGTCATCATAAAAGGATGACAGAAGGACAAAGGACGAAACAGGGAGCTTCTTTTTGCAGCTGATTTTGTTCTGTACAAAAGCCTGACATGCACTGTGTCAAGTAATGAATATGCTTCTGGCCTCTGTCTCTCAAGTAGGACTTGAGAGGTAAGAGATGGGCACCAAAAATGTGACAAAGAGGAGCTGCCTCATAAGGAGAAACTGGATAGGGTGAGAGTCTTGCATCTGTACAGAGTAGTCTGAGGAGGCTATAACTGAGGTTAAAGAACCACCAGATCCCATCATACCTGAACTAGGAGGCACTCTCTGAAGCTGCTGGGGACAGATCCAGCAATTCCACCTGCAAAGGGCTGCAGATAGTGGCTGGGGTTGTGGGATCTTCCAGTACTGCACCTTCTGCTGCCACCACAGGAAACAGTCTTGGGCTAGAGGGACCACTGGTCTGAAGAAGCTTGGTATTATGTTGTTAACATAATTCTAGCAAGACAATGTTTCATGAGGGCATTTATTTGTCTTTGCTTTCCTCTGAATAGGAACTCCTCCATTCAGGAATGTACCGTACTATTTTCATTTTTTTTTGAATGTACTTTTAATTCCTTTAAACTTTTCTGCCGCCTTCCCAGATTGGATTTTTTCTCACTATCTTTGGTTCCCTTTGCAAATTTTCTAACTATTCTGATTTATAGTCAGTATAGATTGATAATAGTTTACTCTTTTTTTTTCCTTCTGTTTTTTTTTGCAAAGCTTTTAAAGTTTCACTTTGTCATTATGATACCTGTCTAACATGAGTGGGATGGATCACTTATTTTTCCATTGCCTACCATGGGATAAATATCTTAGACTAAAACCCCTGTCTTTCAGATGGCTAATGCTGGGTGAAATTAATTTGCCCCAACTATATAAAATGCTACCTGTGATTGTACACTGTTCATTCATATAAGAATATGTGTTTAACATTGTTGGTGACACAGATGGTGGAATTGAGGGCACCCTCAGCAGGTTTGCCAACACCACTAAACTGTGTGGCGTGGTCGACATGCTGGAGGGAAGGAATGCCACCTAGAGAGACCTGGATAGGCTTGAGGTGGGTCCGTGAAGTTCAACAAGACCAAGTGCAAAGTCTTGCACCTGGGTTGGGGCAATCCCAAGCGCAAATGCAGACTGGACAGAGAATGGATTGAGAGCAGCCTGGAGGCGAAGAACTTGGGGGTGTTGGTTGAAGAGAAGCTCAACATGAGTCGGTCACGTGCCCTTGCAGCCCAGAAATCCAACCACACCTTGGGCTGCATCAGCAGCAGCGTGGGCAGCAGGTTGAGGGAAGTGATTGTCCCACTCTACTCTTCTCTCATGAGAACCCCAGCTGGAGTGCTGCATCTGGTTCTGGGACCCCCAACATAAAATGGACATGGACCTGCTGAAGCAAGTCTGGGGGAGGGCCACAAAGATGATTGAAGGGATGGGGTACCTCTGCCTTGAAGACAGGCTGAGAGAGTTGGGCTTCTTCAATGTGCAGAAGAGAAGGCTCCAGGGAGACCTTAGAGCACCTTCCAGTAAAGGGAATCTACAAGAAAGCTGGAAAGGGACATTTTCCAAGGGCATGTAATAAAAGGACAAGGAAGAATGGCTTTAAACTTAAACAGGTCAGGTTTAGATTAGATATAAGGAAGAAATTCTTTACTGTGAGGATGGATTAGTTTACTGTGAGACACTGGAACAAGTTTCCCAGAGAAGCTATGGGATGCTCCATCCCTTGAAGAGTGTTCGAGGGCATGTTGGATGGGGCTCTGAGTGGAAGGTGTCCCTGCCTATAGAAGGGCGTTGATACTAGGTGATCTATGTAACTTACTGTAGCCACTGTTCCCTCACCAATTGCTGACCTTCATTGGTGTGGATAATTCAGATTTTTCAGCATAAAGCAGTTCTATAGCCTGGTGACATATTTGGAATTTTCTGATTTCCAGTTGCCAATAGTTTTTTTAAAAATGAAGTGTCCTAAATGTAGATTACTACTATAGCATCATTATATCCTTTAAAAAGATCATTCTCATTCAAGTCAGGCTGGCTATTTGCATTGGGAATGCTGACTGCTGCAAGACTATTGAGGTACACTGGGGTAAAGACTTTTTAATCTTCATCTATATCTTATGTTCTTTTTCTAAGTATCCTCTGCAGATGGCTGTCAAAAATGGCAGTAGATTCAAGAGGCCTTTGGTGTGGTTTGGTACACTTTTACTTTCCTTGTTAGGTAGGTGTCTGTGATGTCCTCTATGTCAAATCATGAATTTGGTTTGATTTGTCTTAAAATCCTTAAGTTTGGGAAGAAGGCTACTGCTCTCTTCTTTTTAACATGATACAATTAAATTTGTCTGTGACATGGTGAATTTGAATTTCTGCTAGCTTTGTCCTGTTGATGCCTTTTTCTTTTTCTAGGTAGTTTTATACCTTCTTGTCTGTTCCAACTAATCCTGAAGAGATTGCCCATACTGTATGACCCCCAGTTATAGTATTGCACAGAGTCAAACCCCTCATTTTTTCACTTGTTTTGCAGCCCACCATTTATCTCTGGAATTTTATTTCTTCTCTTGTTTGTGGACCTGAAAAAGCCACCAAGAAGATCACTTAGAATTTCCTTCTCTTTAGTTCCTTCCCAAATAATTTAAATCTTCTATTATTGGTTCCAATGTATGCCACCTTCATCTGAGAGATGACAGATGACTTTCTTCAGTTCTCTATTCAAACTTTGTGTTTGATTTCCTACCTTTGGTCTTTTAATTTCTTTTATTGTCCCCATTTCTTTCCAGCTATCACTTCCTGATTTCATTAAGACTCCTCAGACTGCATTTTTGACAACCATAGAGCCACTAAAAAGGGCTTTACAAAAGGTATTAAAACTTTTGAAACCCTCAAGGCACATGGGTCTCTCTTGAAACTTGTGATTTATTCTGCAGAAGAAGCAGAATAAGCAAGCCCCTGGAGTGGAAGCAGGGGTTAGTCACTGTAAGAGAAACCCAAATGCGAACAGTTCTTTTAATGAGCAAAGGAGGTTTAATGTATGTCTTCACTGCTTGGGATAACACACTTTCCTTTTACTTCTGAGCAGAGCACATAGGTTTTACTGGCTGTGACTGAGAAGCAGTTCATTTTATGGGCAGTTTTTGCGAGAAAGAAAGTGAAATAATTTTATTTTTTTTTAAATTTATGCATTAGATCTATGAGTTTATTTAATTTCAGGTGTATCAGCCTGAAAAGAAAAAGCATTCAAACGTCTGATAATCTGTAATGATAATCCCAATTCATTAATATGCAAAGCAAGAGACATCATTTTCAGAGCAACTTGATAAACTGATTACAAGCTGGTACTTCCAGTAGAAATAGATAAGAGAGAAATATTTTTGGTTTCCGGTGAAAGCCTGTGTCCAGTAATGTCTGAATTTGATACTTATTAGAAACAAAGGTAAATCACTGATTGTAGGACTTGCCAGACCAACAAACCACACAGATTTGCCTTCTCTGAGTTCAGAGGAAATTGTTTCTTTCTGGCTTGTGCCATCAAGTGACAAAAGTTGCTTGAGACTTCATGGAGTAATAGAGATGACATCTCTTAGCTCAGCAGTGATCAGTTTATATTCTGATACTTGTTACTGGTTTCACTTTTAAGTTAAAGGTAATGATGAAATGGGTCATAAAATTATCCAGCTTTCAAAAATACAAGTCTGTCCAGCTGCAGTAGCAACAGGGGGCAAGAGATCTTCAGTTGTCATAGATCCACAACTGAGGCTGAGCTATGACAATTTGCACAAGTCCAATTGCTGGATCCCTGTGGTAGATTTTCCTCCTAGCTTGCCCCGTTGTTTCCTTGCACTCGTGTAGTTGAGCAGTGCATAGCAGATGTTGCTTTGAGCAAAGAAGAAATCTTTTCAACAGTCATCGAAAACAACTTCATAAATATTTCCTAAAGCAGTCTTGGTCTTGGATTTCTGCAGGATGGGAGCCTCAGAAGGCATTCATCCGTGTAGTCCCTCCATACCCACTCTCCTTTAATAGTGTGGTACAATGGGAAACCTATCTCATATGACAGTATTTATATTGTATAAATAAGTCATTAGGCCAAAGCCAGCTCTCAGTTACAGTGGAGTCACTGTCTGAGACGAAATTTCAGTTGTGTTTGGGTCCTTTAGGTCTTCTCAGCTCCATGAGAGTTTTAATCTGCTGATCCTTGTTTGAATGCAACACCCACTCCTCTTCATTTTAACATAATTGTCATGATCAGCTGGAAGAAGTTTTCCCAGTCCCTTTCAGCCAAGAGCTGTTGACAATTACACCTTCATGCCTTGTTAATGTCAATTGCTTAGCAAAGATAAATCACTGTCTAGGTTGCTATACATAGGTTCTTCACAAGGATTGAGCTGGACCTCTGGAGTTCAATGAATATTTGGGATATAGCATTGTTTTGTTCATTGTAAAAACTGATATTGCAAGCAGAGTAGAATCTGAATGAATCAGACTACGTTGCTACCTTGTGCCTTTCATCTTTCTGTTATGTGTAGGAGAAATGGGGGACAAAGGACAGAAAGGCAGCATAGGACGGCATGGAAAAATTGGTCCAATTGGTTCAAAAGGTATGTTTAATTAAATTCTTTCTCCATTTGTGTTTCAGGTGAAAAATGTGTGATCATGCCAATAGTAGAAAAGTTTATGGTCTTGAAAAACAGCTGACAAAACAGCTAACAAGTCTCAGAGTTTACCTTAGTAGGAATTTTCTCATGCTGCAGTCAGCCAGGTCACTGAGATCGCTCAACCAGTTACCTTTTGCTGTGACAACAGTATATTTAGCCTTAAAGCACCGTGAGTATCCTGGTTTGAGGGTAAATAAAAAACTTTGCACTGTCATACAAGTGTGGACAGTTAAGAAAGCAGATGGGAAGATGTGCTGTACTTTGGCAGACATTTAAGAACAGAAGATGTGTTTCCTTATGCTGACTACTCCACAGGCTCTCTATGTGACTTTGGTTAATTCATTTGGACCAGTGTTTACCTAAGCATCTAGATTATGATTCAAAATTCAGGCAGATCCAGCCCTTTTCCCTCTACAGCATCTGAATTTACTGGTTCTGTGAAGTTTATGAATGTCAAGAAGTGGATATTGGTAGGTATTATTTGGGTTCAAGTTTCATAGCTTTGGCTGAACTTTGTTGCAGAATGACTAGGACAGAAAAATCTTTATTTTTGCTTGGGCATATTTCTACTTTCCACATTTGAATTTTACTAGAGAAAAAATAAGTGCTAAATGAACTATTGACAGAAAAGGCTGCATTAACATTATCCTATTTTTCATGTCTTCAGGTGAAAAAGGAGATAATGGTGACATAGGACCACCAGGTCCTAATGGTGACCCAGGTAATCCATGACAGACCTTGTTTATGTGAAAGACTTTTCATCACTAAAAATACATCTGTTTACATACTGGGGGAAATAATAACTGATTTTTGCATAGGTACTGTAATATTTCAGTGATCTTTTCAAATGGCTTAAAATCCTTGAAATTGCAGTAGTTGCTGGACTTGCAGTGTATGTGCTAAAACAGTATCTCATACCTTCTTAGAGGAGAAATCTCTCCAGAAGCCTAGTGGGAACTGAAGTGCAAACTGTCCGTATCATTCATCACCAGTGCAAAGGGACATCTCTGCATATCTCACTTGGTCTTCCAATCAACACAACGGACCAGGCTGGATGCTCCTGCCCCTCCATGGATTATTGTATAGGAGCAGGAGATTGTCAAGAATGCAGATCCCAGAATCACAGAATGGGTCAGGTTGGAAGGGACCACAGTGGGTCATCTGGTCCAACTTCTGCTCAAGCAGGGTAATCCCAGAACACATGGCACAGAATTGTGTCCAGACAGTTCTTGAATATCTCCAGTGAGGGAGACTCCACAGCCTCTCTGGGCAATCTGTTCCAGTGCTCAGTTACCTGCACAGTAAAGAAGTTCTTCCTCATGTTCAGGTGGTACTTCCTGTGCATCAGTTTCTGCCTGTTGCTTCCTGTCCTACTGCTTGGTACCACCAAGCACAGCCGGGCTCCATCTTCCTGTCACCGCCTCTCTAGATTCTTATATGGAGGTATATGGATCTTCCAGGGGTGTATAGATGTTCTAGAGAAACAGCCTAGCGTAAGAAGTGTAAGCCTTGCAAGAGCAGCAGGTTCAGATTTCACTGAATTCACCCCTTTCTGGCAGAGTGCATTGGAGGTGCACAGATCAGATTTCTCATGAGAACATAATTTGTCACTCTAATTCTTGAGCCAACATGCCATGCACCTGGCCAGCATGCACAGTTTTGCAGGGCAAGTACCCTGTGCTTATACTGACTTAGATAACTGAGCTGAGTAATTGGGTAGTCCAAAGCAGATTTTAATAATTACATACAGAACTGCAAACTGTAATAAATGCAGACTGTAATTGATCCTCATTTTGAGATTTGTGGTTGTAGATGTAACAATTATCCTTTTAGTATTCACATTCAGATTATCTTTGTCAAACCTCTACCAGTTTGGGTTAATAGACGATTTTCTATTGTCTAATGTTATTGTCAGAAGTATTGTAAATTCTGTCATTTCAAAAACACAGAACTGCATTTTGCAGGTAATTATGTGCATTATGTGGTTGGAATTTTGGATCTGCTGTGTTATGTTCCGTGTGAAGAACTTGCAATGTTTTTTGCTGTGAAAGAAGTCTTTGAGAAAACTAAAGAAAATAATTTTACTGAAAATGGGAATTTTTGGTAAATGTTTTTAGTTAAAAACATTTTTTGCATGTGGTTTTTTTGCAGAGAATATCTATCTGTGTTTAGGTTAGTGCTAATTATTCAGGGCTGAAGGCTTGTGGGAAGTGAACTGAGCTGTTCTGCACAGGTCCAGACACCCCTGAGAATCATATAATGGTGCAGGGTAGTGAAGGCTCTAATTTTCTGCCTGTTATTCACAAGACAGCTTTCTCCAGGGCTGCCACACTGGGCCTTTTCATAAAATTCTTGAGATAATTGTTGAAATTAGATAGCTTTTTGATTTGGGTGTATCTGTATCATTTCACAGGCATCCCTTGTGAGTGCAGTCAGCTAAGGAAGGCTATTGGTGAAATGGATATTCAAGTAGCCCAGCTGATGACAGAACTAAAATTCATAAAGAATGGTAGGTTAATTTTATAAAGCTGTTTTCCTTTCTTGTTGCCTCATTTTATCGGTGTAATCGCTCGTAGAGAGTGTCACCGTTCCACGTCTGATTTGTGAAGCTGTTTTGGGGTGTGCAGTGACTTGGTTTATAGAAATGCGAGTGCTCACTTTTCAGCACTGCCCTCCCCCGCAGCTGTCGCCGGCGTGCGTGAGACAGATAATAAGATCTATCTGCTGGTGAAGGAGGAGAAGAGGTACAAGGAAGCCCAGCTGTACTGCCACGGAAGAGGAGGGACGCTGAGCATGCCCAAGGATGAGACTGCCAACAACCTGATTGCCTCGTACATCAACCAAGCTGGGCTCACCAGGGTCTTCATTGGGATTAACGACCTGGAGAAAGAGGGGAATTTCGTCTATTCTGACCGGTCGCCCATGCAGACCTTCAACAAATGGCGCAGCGGAGAGCCCAACAACGCTTACGACGAGGAGGACTGTGTGGAGATGGTGGCGTCTGGAGGCTGGAATGATGTTGCGTGTCACATTACCATGTATTTTGTGTGTGAATTTGACAAAGAAAACGTCTAAGCTGCTCTGCTCTTTCTTTATTTCAAGAAAAATGTTTAAGACAATTGTACAAGTTACTCCATGTTTATAGAGTACAAATGAAATTTTGCAAGCATGCAGCATCAGTGTTGTACAGCTGTAAATACAGTTTAGGTATTTCAAATATCAGTATTTACCCTTCAGAAGGGAAGAGCACTAATAAGACATAGCTTGGTTGGGGTATTTTTATTTAGTAAAATATATCTATTTAGATAAAAATGTGCTTTGGGGCTAAATTTTGCCCTTACAACAGTTAACAGATGTGATTACATGACTGTAAAAGAAGGCAGAATTTGACCTCTAGTTGTTCGTATGATTAGAATTAGATTCCTAATATTCTTTTATCAAATAAAATTTGTAGTTATAAATGCTAATTACTTGTAGTGCTACAGGAATATTTTGGCAACAAGAGAAATATTTTGTATACTCCAGTTAATAAGTAAAAATATTACTGTAGGTTTTTTGAATGTTACAACTTTTTTTTAAAAAAAGACTGGCCAAAGCAAACCAACAAATCACTATTCCTACCAATTTTATAATGTTTCTTTATTAAAATGTTCACACGTGTATGAACAAAAAGAGTTTAAGTAAACTGAATTTTAATGGTGAGGGAGGACAAAGTCTAGTGAAAGGCATCCATGCCCATGGCAGGGGGTTGGAACTAAGTAATCTTTAAGGTCTCTTCCAACCCAAACTATTCTATGATTCCATGATTCTATGATATGAAATTTCTTATAATTTAGTACCTAAAGAGAATTTCCATCCAGATGGTGTTTTGGGGTTGGCTAGAGGTAAAAGTAAGAATTCTATTTTCTGCATTCCTTAGTTGAAAATGATTCAGTGCATGAAGTATTTCAGACCCCAAATAATTCCCTAAAGTAAACGTTTCACATTTTTATAAGATAATCTCAGTGCGTCTTGTTACAAAACAACCAAAATACCAGCCCTCCACAATTTAAGGCAGACTTCATATATACGCAATTAAACTCATGAAAACACATTAGCTATCAGTTCCTTTTAATAAGGAAACAGTTTACATGTTTACACAGATTGTTAAGATAAGCCCCTGAAAAGCAGAAAAGTTTCCGAAATTTTTCTGATTATGTATATAGCAGTAATAAATAACTTTGCACAAATAATTTATGTACCAAATTTACAATTGCATGTGATGGAAAATATGATGTATATTAAAAAAAAAAAAAACCCAGCATAATTTCACAAAAAAAAAGATGAATTATGTTAGATCTTCCCAGGAGCCAGTTGCATGCCACCTCATCTCACTGTTAGGCATAGAAAAATCGACAAAATTTGCAAAATCTCTGACTGTGTTTCTTTAGGAGTACCTTGCACAGTGTTTTAGGATAATTTTTAAGGATAAATGATCCTTGCATAACATTCTGATCAAAGTGCATATCCGATCATTATGGGAGATTGGTCTATAGGACATCCACAGTGGATATGGCATGTGGTCCCAGAGATTTCCTTACAACGAGGCAAAACCAACTCGTATCACCTCTGCTGTGCTGTGGCATGTAAACAATCAACGACCACACAGTGCTGTTCATATCCACAGACTCTGACATTCTTTGATTTATATACCTAAGAGAACAAACTGTTTTGCTTGCTATATTTACTCTGTAAATCTCAATCCTTTATATATATATATGTTTGCTATTAATTTTGAAGATCACTTGCAGTACCATAGTATCCTGTAGTATTTGATTATCAGCCCAGCTCCAGAGCAATCACTCGAAATGAATGGGTCCTTTGATGGCTTTACTTTCTTTTAATAAAGATAGGTATGATACCTGTGTGTTAGTCATTCTTCCAACTGCATATTGAAATATTTTAAATAATGTGAATCTGTTTCTACATTAATATTCAAAGACTCTGCAGAATTTGCAGGGAGCTAACAATTCCAGTAGAGCAATTTGTTTAGAATAGTGCCTTTTGAATATCATGATTGTTTCCTGGCTGCTATAGAAATCCTCAGAAACCGTTTAAATCTCCAACATACTTTTGTCAAATCATTGTAGCTATATTAAAACAGTCCAAACCTGAGATACAGATATCTGAAGCTCCCTCATTATGTGTGCTGAAGTTGCTGTTTATTTTTCACCTAGGTTTTGAAAGTCTCTGTTGTATTGTTCAGTTTCCTCAGAAAGATGAAAAGAGGCCTTTTAGGGAGATGCAAAGCTTTTTGAGATGCCAAGTGCATCTATTTTAGCTGGAAGTCGCACCACGTTTTAAAGATTGCCTTGATGTGTGGAGCATTTAAACAGTCAATTCCTATTAAAATTTAAGATAAAAAATAAAGGCAATGGAAAAAAATTAGTTTTCCTAGTTTCATGTTCTTCAGGATATTTTTTTTTGCAATGCTTGATATGTGAGGTAGAAACTAAATTAATTTCATTGTCAGATACCTGTACACTGGCTGCAGCAGCCCTTATTTCACCATTTGGGCAAAGGGAGCAAGGCTAGTGTGTAAGGTCTCTAGCTGTCCTGCAATGGGCAACAACAGCACATCTGATATTTACCCCTTTGAGAAACTGGGTGAGAAATGATGGAGGCATTGGAAATGAACGAGCCCTTCATAATTTCTTTCACTGTCTAGTTGCTGGTGCCTGTAGGTAGACCCTTGCTGGAGGCAGAAATCAGTGTTGCATGCAGTGCTCAGCCTGCATGAAGCCTGCTGACATGCTTGGTAAGGTTTCCATTACTCTCCTTGGAATTTGGAACTATCGTTTTTTTAAAGAATTAAATGAGTGATAAGTTAGTTTTACTAGGGGTGTTTTCCATGTACATTAAAACCTGCAGTTGTAGTATAATTACTCATTTTGTGTTGCTCTGCAGAAGCCTTTGGAACACGTCTGTCTGGCAAGCACAGGTGTTTCTCAGACTATTCTTATATGCTCTATTTTTGATGGATAATTTTTCCCCATAAATATATACCCATAGCCCTTATTTATTTTATTCTTGAATAAAGGGCATTCTGTGGCATTTTTAAAAGGCAACAATAGCAGTTGTTTTTTTTAGTGTAGACACCCATTCATGTTCTTGAATGACTTTTTCGCATAAAATGTGGATTTCATTCAACTATACTCTGTGCTTTTAGCTGCTAAGGATGTGTGTTGTAGTATTGACTCGCTGTGGACATCTTGAGAGAGCACTGGATGGTGTCCGAGGTCCTGATTACCATCCAGATTTGCTACTCCCCAACCTCACTCCTTGGTGGAAGGTGCTGCTCCCACTTGCCTTGTTATTCTGCTCAGCTCCTGGCTCGCCATCCCTCGTGAACCAGCTGCTCCTCACTGTGCTCTGGCAGCTGACATGATTATCCCTGGAAATATGGGTTTGTTACAGGTTTGTTAGCAGCAGAACTTCTCCCTGACTGTGAGTTTTAAACATTCTTATATCACAGAGAAGAACTGTAAAAAAATTAATATTCATATGTGGGATATAGAGCATCCTTATTCATGTAAGTAAAATGGAGTACTTCATTTTTCATAAGCTCGGGAAATGACAGTTCAAATATGCTTTACAAAATAGCAGCTGGTTGGACTTTTTTTTGTTACAGTTCTTGATGAAAAGCGAAAGAAGATGATATTAAAATAATTTTAATTGTAAAATATGGTGAAGGTTCACAAGGGAGGAAGACTTCTGAAGTAGACATTTTTCAAGATGTTGACTTTTAGAATTTTTCAGAATTTAATTTCCAAGTTCGAAAGCTTTATTTTGACCCATAAAGGGATTTGATTTTTATACTATTGTCAATATGTTTTACACCATGTCAGTAACAATGATTTGTATAATACTTGAAATATTTTACTTTATTCTTTAGGTCTTGATTTCCAATGGGAGCAAGTTATCTTTTTGAGACTTCTGTTTGCCGTGCTGTGACATTGGAATTGTTTTTTCCTCCTGGGCTTGCTATGACACTGTAAATGCTTTGAATACAAAACAATAGATAGTTCAACCTACATTACATAGAAGATATTCTTATTGATTATGAAAATTATTCATTTAAGTATTATTCCATATAACTAGTAGTTTATGCACTATTTCAAATGTCCAAACCAATCATTAGATATGATAAACACAAGCTTTTTGAAACCTGAAAATCTTACAAATATACTTTCATCCTGAATTAAAACAAAAAATTTGTCAAAGTAACCAAATTTACAGTAAAGCAGATATTCAGGGTTTCCCCTAGGTCTATATCCAGATTTAGTTTTTGTGGGAAACTCAGTGACTTGTGGTGATCATGGCTGAATCAAATCCTCGAGTAGAGAATTAGCCAACAATGCAATGATATGCCACTTTACCCTTTGCACTTTCTGAAGAGCTTCCCCTTAGTCATTATTGGTCCAAGGGTCAGTGTCTTTTCACTGGAGATTCTGGTTTTCAATTTTTGGCTTGCCTATGGTGCCAACAGGTTCATCACTCTACGTGTCTGCCACAGATTACAGATGAAGAGATGGGATTTTGTCCACTGTGGGGACCTGGAAATGCTTGTAAAACCGGCTGTGATGGGAAAGGTATTGTGCAAAACTGGAGCTGTGCGCTCACCCCTTCCTTGGGGTGCATATTCTTGTCAGGGAGAGGCAGTCCAACCTACCAAGAGAAAAACTGACCTTGTTATTGTGGGTAAAAAGAAATCAGAGTTTTAAGATTTACCTAGGGGAAAAAATGTGCAGTGAAGGGTTTTGACTATTTGCTTTACAGAGTAGCTGTGAGAAAGAACAGTTTGGTTTTAATTTTGCTGTGATAGGGGAGTACAAGCTATGTGAAATGGGAGAGAAAGTGTTTGTGGAGACGACAGCTGTTGCATGCTCAAGGTGTTTTTCTGGATGCGAGTCTCCTCCTAGCCCAGAGCTTGTCTATTGGATGAGGAGGGGAGTCCTCTCAAGAGGGCAAGCACAAAATGGAAAAGGTGGAAGAAGCAGTGAGTGCATGTGCAGAACTGGCAGTGAGTAGGATGCCCATGAGGCGGAATGTAAATGTTACCTCCAGCCATTCTCCTGCTTCCTGCTAGGGAAATGTAATTATCTTGCCCTTTCCATCAAAATGTCTCACTATAGCTCTGGATGGGTAACTCACAAAAATAGAGTGAGGTGACCAATTTAGTGTAATATCTGTGCCTAAATAAAGCACAGTTTGGGTCTATGGACAAATAATAGCACCCACCACACTCTGGGTGTATTAATGCGTGAAATCACGGGGGATATAATTAAGCACTGCTACTCAAAGGCTAGCTATGTAGTATTGATGAGCTTCTGGATATTCTTTACTTATGAAAGTGTGAATGCTGCCAGGAATTCGGCAACAGAAGGTCTGGTGTGCAGCTGAACAATTACAGGTGTTACCATACTATCATCTAGTGGCAGTAAGAGGCAAAACGAAGGAGCTGAGTGGTATTTCGCTTCCGCTGGTATCAGTTGTCCTGTTGCAATCACTGATGCTGTATTGAACAACTGACTTCCCAGCTCTGAAGTCTTTAGTCGACTTTCTTCTTTTTTTTTCTTTGTGAAAAGATTATTTTGAATTATTACAAAGAGACGTGCAATGATTTTAAGTCCAATTCTCAAGTGAGAGTTTTGACTAAGAAGTGAGAAGCGTGCCCAAATGAGCTCAATTATCATGCCTTGGAGTGAAGAAAAAGAAAACAAGTCAAGCTGTGCTCTGCAGGCCAGCATCTAAATTGCAGGTGCAGATCTTCACCTGGCATCAATCAACTCCAGTGAAGCCAAATTGATTTATACCTGCTGAGGATTTGAGACAGTATCGTCATCAATTCTAGATCTATGCTTATTTCGGAAAGAAAGAGAAGTATTTTGATGTTTATAATTTATTCTGAGCACTTTGAATGTTATTCAAAGTCTGAGCCACTGTAATGGGTGCATCTCCCATGACGATTTCTGGGCAATAATCAGTTTTGAGACAAATATTGAATGTAAAATAGTTGAAGTAGGTCTATGGTGCGGAACTTTATCCTTGCAAATGCACAAGGGGTATGATGTAAAAAATAAAAGAAGCTGTAAAAGCATTCAACACAAAGAATAAGTCCTCTATCATTTTATATTCTTCCATGAAAATGAAACCTTTGCTTTTTGTCGTGCTCAACATTTACCCATAGGAGAAGCCAGGGTGCCATCTAGTGAAGAAAAGATTTGTTGTGTATCTAAAGAACTGCAAATCCAACTTTGTTCCTGCTTTATTCTTTAGTATGAAATGAATGATATGGACATCCTGGAAGCGGGAAAGTGAGCAGTATATTAAGTCCACTGTGTTTGTAGAACACAGAAATAAAAGAAGGTATAAAAACGCAAAATACTAATTTCCTTATTACAAAATGCCCTGCACATATACATGTCAGCTTGTTTTATTTAATCCAATTCCCTGCTTCTTCCCCAGTGTTACTACCCTTCTGTTCTAATATAGTAACTTGTGACATATTAACGTAAAGTTCACTACCTTTTCTAAATATCCCCAGCTGGATTAGCAGAAAACTTTTGGTTGACATTGATGTAAGGAATTCCTTTTCTGTCCTGGTTTTTGTCCACAGCTTCTGAAAGTGGAAGATAAATGCTGTATCCCTTAACCTGGCCTTGTAAAAGTATGAATGCATTACAGCTGATATGTTGACATCATGCTTAGCACTTAGTGGTTACGTTTCTCTTAGAAAAATATTCTTTGAGGCTGCTGTCCTGGTTTACACAGTGCTCCCAGTTTTCTTCTTAAAGATTATCTTTCTTTTGCATCTGGTCAGACCCAAAGTGAAATTAATTATATATATTGATTATATGTTCCATACTGTAGTTTCTTGGGAACTAATTTGCCAGTGGAGTTGTTTCAAATCATAAGAAACTTAAAATGGATTCTTTGAAAATACGGTTTAAATTGTTAAAAAAGGCAAATCTCCTTTCAGTTTAGATATTTTTTGCTTTAGAATAAATAGAATATCCACAAATCTAACCCATGAGACAAATCTGCTTTGCGATTTTAAGTTAAACCAAAATGGACTGATTTCTAACAGATGACAAGTCAGTGGCCATTGACATTTAAGCTCAGGTAAAGTAGGGCCTGAATTTGCTGACCCCAGGCTGTACTGTGGCACATCCACTATCAGCTGACACCAGAGACACCTGGTCTGAGGCTTTGTGGGCCAGTTTTGCACAGGCCCAAATCTCTGGTTTTAGTGCCACTTGCAGATCATTATCAAGCAGCGCCTGCCTCTGGTGCTGGCTGCTCCTTTGGTCAGCTGTGTTAACCTGGTTTTTGAAGAACAGAGCTAATGTGATTGCATGGTATATTTCTTTCAAATAACTTCTGAACCTTTTAGCCATTTGTCGTACTCAGACATGAAAGGAACCACACAGACCCAGCTTGGTTCAATGCAGAAGCCGAGACCACCAAAAGCCTCGTTCTTTATTTAACAACATATATATCTGGTTCTACGAATGACCATGGATTGGAGGATGAGGTTACCACCTCTCCAGCCACACTGGTCAAATGAAAAGACCATCAAACTTTCTCCGCCTCAGGAGAAAGAATGAAAACAAAAGAGGACGGTTAGCTAAACACTGACTATGTTTACAGAAAGTACGTGAGAACACAACTGTATTTACAGAAAGTGTGTGAGAACTCCATCACAGTAATGGAAACATCAAAAGCCTGCAAAACTCAGGGCAACAGCCATTGTCAACCAGGTGTGACATAAGGTCTCTGGGATTTGCAGTTTTTAAACACTTTATGTAAAAATATGAATGGGTAGTAAACAAAGATTTTCCTCCTTAGGAGATGGCTGCAGTGGAACTCACCTGTTGTTAAACACCAGAGAGCCATCTTGGAAACAGACTATACAAAATCCTAACCACTTGATGAGAAGAGACTTGATGAGAAATTGTCCTTTCTAGGCGCTGAAGACTTGAACTAATATCGATGGATACTATAGGAAACCAGCCTTTCTGCTAGATTGCCCACAGAACAACTCAGCTGTCCAGTTGATGTTATGCTGGCTGCGGGGAAAAGGGACCATTAGATCACCTCTCACCGTATAAGAGAACGTTTTCCTCCATGTCATTTTGAATCAGCTTTGCTGTGATTTGAGTGTAAATGATATTTGATCATATTTTTACCTAATCCCACACTGAGCCTATGCCTTTCCCCTCCCTCATCGAGATCACTAGCCAGGGATAAAGAAAGAATTTTCAAAACCACTCAGCATTGTCCTGGCTGTCCTGGGAGCAAGAAAGGGTAAGACAGCACTGGCCAATAGAGTCCTGTGCATCCCACTTTTTCTGCTGGATGGGTACTGCATGCTTTACGTTTGCATTTATACAATGTTTAATGCCTTTTCCCACTGGCTGTATTTTGCTTCCCTTGCTCTTGTTTATGCGGAGATGGGATATAGGAAGAAAAAAAGGCCTTCTCTGCTGTTTAAACAAGTAATGTATATGTGTGACTGGAGACTACAGATGAGTGCATTCACAGAAATCCATTTCTAATATGAGCAGGCAGGGAAAAATCATTTGTCATAAGATTACAGAGAGGAATATTTAAACCTGTTATGAAATTTTTAAAGGTCTTAAGGAGTATGATAATGATTATGCAGACTAGGTTTATTGCTAAGTATGCAGTGAAAATGAAAAGAAATCAAGAAAATTCCCACAGTGGAAATCAATATTAACTAAGGTATTATGTATGAAATTAGTCTTGAAAATAAGAAACTAATATTACATGTAAGAAAAGGATTAAAGGAAAGTAATCATGGAGCATAATTAATTGGGCTGTTCCTTACTATTGAGGATTTTGGTGAGCCTATTTTACCTTTAATTGCCCTGAACTGTTTTTTTTAAATGTTTCTTCAAACTAGGTAGTCTTTTTTGGCTTACTCTTACAGGTTGCTTTGCATGATCTCTATCCCTCCTTCATTACCAATCTTGTGATAGAGGGTGTTCACCTGCTGTGACAGCGTGTAGGGTTTACTGTACTGGGAGCAGGACTGCAGTGGGCAACGTGACCTGGTAGTTTGCTTAACTGAGGTCAAATTTTGCATCCGTTGGGCAGAGGCCAATGTCTTGGATGTCCTAGGGTGCCTAACAGGGCACTAGGCACCTCTGCATGAGGCAGCTGAATTGAGCCCATCATGATGATCAGTTCAGCCTTCTGGGATTGCCAGGACCCTTGGCTGAGGTCTGGTGGTTGGGAGTTGTCTCCTCCAGTTTTAAACATCAGCACATACGCATCTGAGATAGTCACATTGTCTCTCTAGTTTGTGGGGAGAAATAAGTGCATTCAGGGTATGATTCATCTGTCTTATTTTAGATGTCTAAATTGGGATGGGAACGTTCCTTGTTCTGACTCCTCATTTCTTTCATTTGCCCTGACGTGAGACCAAGGTGACAAGCTGAAATGCAGACATTTTTGACTGATCAGATGAATCCTACCCATCAAATCTCATGAGCTTCCACCACAAAATCCCCGTTATGTGGTCCTGCCACTCAGATGTTTCTTTTTCTGACCAGTGGTGCTTGTCATGTAAGGTTATGAGGAGAGGCTGTACAAGGTTTTGAAGGAGGTGTGACCTCCACTAGAAGAGCACGACCTGCGATGGGTGACTTTTTGTCACACGGTGGACCCGGATGCCCCTTCTATCACGCAGCCCAGTGTGGTACTGACTCATGAGTCACACTCAGGAAAAAAATCAATGCTCTGCCTGCAGAAAATAACTCTCCTTTCTTGCCTTCCAAACTGGCAGTTATGATCACTGTGCAAGAGGCAAGCTGAATTTGTTCTTCTCTTTCTTGCATGAGAGAGAGAGAGACAATAATGGTTGCCTGACATTGTTTCTTTCTTCCCTGCAAACTGTGATGTTTGCCTTTCCTTGTCTGTGCTGCAAAGCAATAAATAGCACCTCCAGGAGAGACAATGGACACCAGAATGAAGAAACCACAGACACAGACACGGCAGAGATCATTTCAGTGATTTCCATGCACAGAGGTTCTTGCTTGACTAGTTTCAGTAGGAAAAACTCAACAGAGAAGCACGGTGTGTGTGCTCCACAGCCCAGATGGGAACTTGCCATATTGAATGTTTTAAAAGGATTACTGATTTCCTGCTTGTAAACGTAAAATCAAACAGTTGTTCTTGATCTGGGGAACAGCATTTGAATCTCCTCTGTCATACACTGTGTGTGGTATCTCTGCCCTTTTAAGTGTGTGTTGGGGTAAAACGCCATTGTGGAAGAGTGTGAGACATCCTGTGATCCTGTCATGACAGTCAGTGCTGATCAGCAGAGAGAGGGCCAGGCCTGCAAATCCAGCAGCATCACTGTGGGGCACAACTGCATTGTAACTACTGAGGGGACAAATGTCTGGTGATGTGTCATGAAATGCTTTACTGAGGTGCTGGTATTATATAGACAACATATTTCTTTTTAATTTGACGGAAGAAGCTTTTGTCTGCTGGGATGACATAGGAAAGGCTGAAAGATTCACCCTCTCAAGGTTAATTGCAATCAGATCCTTGATGCAATTAATTTTAACGGGGAAGAGAATCACAGGTCAGAGAGAGAAAGGGCAGGTTAAAAAATATTTAGATGAATTAGAAATGTTCTAGTCAGCAGGGTCAGGTGAAATCTGGTTGATGGTTGCCAAAGCAATTGCTGAACTCTTAGCGATTGTGTTCAGATGCTTGTGGAGGACCAAGAGGTCTCAGAGCCCTAGAGAAGCCTCCAGATTAGTACCTGTATTCAAAGAAAAAGAAAAATAAAGTAACTCTTCAGGTAGATAAACTGGGGTACCGGAGCAAATGTCTAAACAAATAAGTGAAAGCACCAAGTAGATCATAAAGTGATGAAGATAATAATTGTGGATTTGTCAAGAACAAATCACATCAAATCCACCTTTATATATCTGGCTTCTTTGCTGATCTGGTAGATGTAGAAAAACAGTAAGATGTTGTATTCTTAATGCTCACATGCCAGATGGGGTATAGCTTTGATTAATTGCCGTAAAGTGAGTGTACTGCTTAAAAAAACCTGCTGTCTAAGAGACATTATCAGTGCTTTGGGGTAAAAACAAGAGGACATTTGAAGTTAGAGTTCTGTGAGGTTTGTCCTGAACACAATTCTACTCAGTATTTATGTTGCTGTTTTCAATGACATAATGAAAGAGTAAGGAGGACTTCAAGGACTGTGGGAGACAGTATCATGTTTAAAATTGATTTTTACTGTATGGAAAATTGCCAGATATCAACGAATGAAATGCAATAACAGAAAGGGAAAAGTATTGTACATAAAAAGTGACCAATAGCCCCAGAATATGTGAAAGACAAAACAGGCTGGGTGGTTTAGGGTTAATGTCAGTGCTAAACTGCAAAAGATTTAAAGATTTTTTTTTGTCTATCAAGATATTTCAGTCTGGAACATACTCAGAAGGACATGGAAGAGAGTTAACTTTTTTTCTGTTGTATAGTTGGGGTCTCAGCTGGAATAATAGGTTTACTTCCAAGCAGTGGATACAGACAAAGTGTAGGGAATCCAAAGGTGAAACAATAAAACTGATGAACAGCTGGCAAACATGACCTGTGAAATAAGCTCCATTTGATCTAGAGAAGGCTTAAGTAAGGAAGTGTATGATGCAAGTGTATGACGATGAAGAGTAAAGACTCTTTACAATGATGGTAACTGATTATTTCCAATGTCTCCTCATGATGTGGCATGAAAAAAGAAGTTAATTGTGAAGTCAACAGGATTTGGTTTGGATACCAGAAAAAAATCCAACAAAAGGGAAACTTAAGTTCTAAAACAGGTTTTATAGTGAATCAGTGCTATCTATTATTGTTATTATTACTGTCATACTTCTGTGTTCTTCATGGAAGTATTGCCACATTATTCGCAAAAAATTCTTCTTACTTTATTTTAAAGGCAAGATGAGCTGAATCTGGTTCCTTCCAGGCCCATATGTCCAGTGCCATGATGCTATGGCTTCTTTTACTGGCAGAGTATTGTGGCAATGCTTGATAATGACTGTAAAGCAGAACTGTGCAAAAGGGATTTTGAGCCTTCTCAGCCAGCTGTATGCTGATCTGGCTGCCTACCTGTGCCTGCCTAGCACCAAGGATGCACAATTATGCTGACTTCCAGTAGCTGTGAGGAATTTGTCAATTTTCCTATCCAAATTCCTTGCAGTTCTCGTTTGTAGCTCAGGCTGCTTTGGGCCAGCTCAGCACCAAGGGCAAATCAAGTAACAAGAGGCTGAGCTCCTGTGGCTGGTAATGCTGTGCTCCTGGCACGGTGCAACACAGGCCAAAGGCAGCCAGGAGAATGTGCCCCACACGAAATCTTGCTGTAAGTGTGTTAGGCTAACTTCTGCCATGCTAAGATATAAATAGCCATATGTGTTTACACTGCAAATAGAATTACACCCACACACATACAAGATCACTGCAAAATAAGGAAACATAAACAGTTAATATTTGGCCTTTTAGAATCAAGATTAAGTCCAGGGATCGTTTGCTGCTCAGAGGTATAGCTTTCCTTTGGGATCTCCATAATATTTTCTAGACTTTGGTCTCTCAGCTGGCAGTCTCTAGCAGATACTAGACTGGCCACAGGCATAAAGTAATTATTATTTTAAGGTTTCTAAGTAATATTTTTGAGAGGCTAAATTGCATTTCATAGAAATATAAGGGTCGTTCTACTAGAATTAATGGTTCAACTTAAATATTTGTTTTCTAAAGTAATGTCAAAGAACCTTTGTAGATGTTTCAAGTAGAGTTTCACAACATTCGCTTTTGCTGAGGGTGACTCCAACTAGCTTTGTCTGATAACTTTTGGTACTTGTATGGGAAGAGCCCGCGAAAAGTTGGTCCTTTCCATACTGTGGGTGCTTCTCACAATTCCACAGACCTCTACTGTAACTCATCCCTCTTCCTGCTTTTTTCAGATGTTGCTTCCCTGTTCCAAGACTGTATGACCCTATCACTTCTTCTTCCTCTGCCACTGTGCTGCTCCTTTTCCCACACTACCATATGTCCTCCTGCTCAGGAAGTAAGTGATGGATGGCATCAACTGTTGGACTCAGCCAAAAGAAGAGGCAGAGTTAATACAGGGTATGTTTTTCTTAGAAGGTTTCAGTGGGCTTCTCAATCTCCACGTGGATTGCCCTGTGCTCATCACTTTAGTTAATGTTCTCCAAAATGGAGTAAATTACTAAGTCTCTGACCGAAAAAATATCACAGCATTTCCCTAAATCTATTGCTTGCAACTCTGATGCAGACAATGTCCTACACCAGCACAAAAATTTTTCCTAGGATAAACCTGGGCCATCTTAAAGTCCAAGCTATGCAGGCCCTGGATCAAGACCCCATTTTTCCCTGTGGCTCTGACACAGTCCTTCCTATCTGGTCAAGTTCTCTGGGAATCACCCTTACTAGTAAAAATTATGATTGTGGTAAGTATATTTTTTCATAATATGACTGCAATAAAAACATGATTATTTATCAACCTTGCATGCTTGAAGGAAATATCACTTTTAAAAACTTAAATTCTGCAATTCTTTGTCACCTAGTACATGCCTCTTACGTTTTTCAGTAGTGTGTAGTGTAAAGCAGTATCTTGAGTAGATGTGTAAGTGCTTTTTGAAACTAACAACTGATTCCAGTCATATCAGTTTTCTTGGCTGCTGAAAGGGCAGAGAAAAAATTGCAGACATGCAAAACAAGTGATCTTTCACAGTCTGGTCATCGCAAAGCAGAAAAACTCAGTATTTATCTGACTTCCTGTATGTGAAAGAAGATACAAAAAAAGAGTAAACTTCTTTTTCTAGGTGAAGATCAAAAAGTGTTTTATCGACTGCAAAAATTAAGGTTCTCAACATCCCTGTGCATTAGGTAATGATCTAATTTTCCGTATGGGAGAAACTAAGGCACAAAGAAATCATCAGATTTATGGACCATATCCTGTGATAAAAGGATGTGATAAAGCCTGCAAGCCTGTGATAAAAATCAGAATAAGGTCTGAAAATCTTCAGCATAGTCTCTTGCTTTAATTAAAACTATTTCCTAAAATAAGTGATTCTGAGCAATTTTAGTAGATGTACAGGTTGAAATTCTGCTAATAAAACTCATTGAAATTTATACTGAATATTTTAAAGCTTGGAAGTTAGGTTCTTGTCTTCTGAGGATGGGCACGAATAGCCTACAGCAGAGCTCATAAAAAGAAAGTTAATTTTTGCTTGGCAAAACACTCTCCTCCCTATACTTTGCCATAAATTATAGGTGACTAGCATAATCCCACCTTTTTTGTGTGCCTTTGAAGTAAATGGAATTATGTACTATAAGAGAGGTTGTTAATGAAAAGATGAAAAATTATGCTGCTGAATTGCTTTGTATATGAAATCTCATGCTTATATTCATGAAAGAAGAGAGACTTTATTCTTTAAATTTATTTGTATTTAAAAGATTGTTTTTATGGTGCATTACTGAATCATTAAAAATAAAAAGGGGGAGAAATCAAACTAGCTGGTAGAGAAGTGGCAGGTGGCTGCTTTATTGGCAGATGTGTATCTTGGAACTGAACTCTTTGCAAGTGCCATGTGAAATAACTGAATTTATTAGAAGTTGGAATTGCACACACAGAAGCTGATGACCCTGAGAAAATATACAGGCAGCTTTGGGACTGCAGACTAGAAACTACCCTTCTTATCTGTATTCAAACCCTGTGAAAACACTCTAGTAGATTTAGCTGCAGCAATTTCAAATGTTGCTTCTCCTGCCTGTCCTATTTCTCCGACAGAGCTTGTCTCTGCTGAGCAGAAGAGGCAATGTGGGACAGGTTGTGCCCACTCTTGGCCACACCTTGCATATTGGCACCGATCTCTCTTCACACTGGATGGGGTTAAAACACTGAAATGGGGTGACTGAAGTGAAATACAAATCCAGTTCTTACAGCCGGGATAATGACAGCAGTTTCTGTCAGAAAGAGGGGAAGAGCTTGACTAGTAATGTCCTCACCAGCAGGAGCTAAGGAGCCATTTCACTGCCCTGCTCCTGCAGTGGCCCTATTTCGCAGGCTACCTGGCAGGCTGCTTTTGCAATGATAGACATGCCTGTGCTGCCTGGCCCTGAACTGCAGAGGAGGCTGGACTGATTTCTGGAGGTCACCCGGTCCAAGATCCTGCTCAAAGCATGGCTGACTTCAAACATAGCATGTGCACTGGCAGACGTTAATATTTAATCTGTAAACTGACTTAATGGAGCTTTTCTTTTTCATGTGATCTTCAGGACTATAGAGTAGGAACACAGGGCACAAAAAAGTGATTTTTTTTTTAAGTGAAAAGTGATTGGTCATAAATGAAAGCTGATGTGTAGGTGCTTTTTGTTTATTTGGTTTACTTACAAGTTTTCACAAAGTATTAAATTTCTGATTTCTTTTTTTTTTCATCGTAAACATTGTTTACTTCAGGTGAGACTTCTGCTTCATCAGAAGAACTATTAAAGGCACAGCAGACTGATGCTCAGTTTGCCCAGGAGTAGAGAGTTTGCATATTATTAAAAAAAAAAAAATGGGTGGGCAAGACAAGAAATAATCATGACGTGCATAAACAAAGAGGTAGTTCATATGTCTAGTTTCATGTTGGTATTACACAGAAATTGTCAACTCTACAATAAATGTTAGGTTTTTGCTCCTGTTCTTTTACCTCTGATATTTGTTATTGGATCTCAGCTTTCCAGGTGAGGCGGGTTGAACTTTGCATATTCACTATAAGCAGAGGTAAGGTAAGCTGCCAACCTCTCCTGAAGATTATGTGTGGTCCTGAAGCTCCACTGCAAGCTTGAAACCTCTGGATGTCATCCAATATGGCAAGAAACAAAAGTTCTCCAAAGAAAACTGAACAATTAAGTACATAAAGGATGAAGGATTCTAGAGGGTGGATCAATAAGATACAGAAATAAGATACAAAAATCAAGATTTTGAAATTGTAGATGGAGTGAAAATTTATGAGCATTTAACTTACATTCCTCAACTGCTCACTTCAACAAACTTCAGTAGAGGATGTGCTAATTATTTGAACCATATTTGCGTTCTTGCTCCAACATCCCCTTTCATTTTTGATAATGACAATTTTTCAGCAGCATTCTTATTCTTTGGACAAGAAAAACAGCTAAGTATATTTTGGAGTGTCGGCAAACCTTTCAGAATTGCAAGGTGAAAATTGAGAGAAACAATGAAATTTGATAATTATCAAGATCAAAGTTAACCTCCAGTTGGCCAGAGGACCAGGAGGCCCTTGCAAAAACATTTTTTTTTCTTTTTCAGTTGAAAATCCAACACAAGGACAAAATTTCAGGAGCACAACAGTTAGTATGAGGCATAATTTATAGAAGACAAAAACGGTAAAATTAAAATGTATTTTGCAATTTTTTGTCCATCTTGTAAAAGAGCATCTGTAGCAGCATTGCCAGCAAGATGAAGAGAAAGGAAGCTACTGGCAATGTCTGGAGAGCTGAGTTACTAAGGAACTCATTACCCATGTGGCTGAGAGAGCTTGGGAGGCTGCTGTGGTAGGATGTTTGGTGTTGTCTGTGGTATGTGGAGCCAGCTGGCCGCAGAGTAAGGCACTAAGTAGCTCCAGAGAGTTCATCTTTGTTATAGTATCTTGATTTCCAGCTGTCCAGGGAATTAATTGCTAAACCTTACCAACTCCTTTATGAGCTTGGATGGTGGCTGAGAATTCTGCCAACCAGACTGTTTATAAAAATCCCACAGAGCTCAAGAGATTAAGCAGCCAGGAGCTGGCTGGGAAAAGGGCTTTAGCAGCCAAGCACCCAGGAGATGGGCAGTGGGCAGAGTGACCACAAATGAGTAGATTTTCTCTCTCAAGGGCTGCAACTGAATTGGCATATCCCTGCAGAATGCTTTGATCCTGTCAAATCCATTATTTTCTGATGACTGTGGGGAAATTTCTGAAAAGTTCCAAATCTAAAAAAAATACCCAGTAAAAATCTTCACATTTATGTTCTTATTTTTTTTACATAATGCAGTGATAAGATGTATAGGCAGAATTTTTTTTTCATCCACTGAAAATGCAGAGCTTCAGTTTTTATACACTCTTCTGTTTAACTGGTAGGTAAAATTAATCTGTGTTGGGCTGTGAAGAGTTTCGTGTATATCTGAGTACTTGTTGTGGTGCCATAAGTCTGTTCTACAATGGTCCTTATAGCCAGGAAATATTCATTTTTTCCTACTTTGCACTGAAATATATTAACTCTGAGAATTTTCCTTAGCTTGACAGTAGCCATAGTGGTTATCTCAAAATACAGGTGCATTCAGGCTGAAGGTCTGCAACTGAATAATTTTATTACCCAAATTTAGATTTTGGTGTGAATGTTCAAAATGGTACTTTTAATAAAAAAAACTGGTCCAAAAGTCCAGATAAAACCAACCAAATCATCAACTTCTTTCCTTCACAGATCAGGATGCCCATGAAGACATTTCTCTTTCTTTTTTTTACGCTTACTATGAATACTTAATCTCTTTTAAGCCAATCATATCTACATTTTCAGTTAGTCATATACTTTTTTCTCAAGTGTTTTTCAATTAAACTTTTCCTTTCATATCTACAAGTAAAGAAAGTTTAACCACTCCCCTTTTCCCTAGTCTAGTGGTTTTCTGGAAGCCAAATTAGTAAGTGAATGCTATCTCTAAGCAATAAATAAATCTAATATAAATATTTTCACAAGGTTTTGATTACATACAAATTCTTTGAAAGAAAATTGGGATATATTATGAGGTTTTTGATTGCTTTGCAGACATAATTTGATTTTTGTTTCACAACCTGCATTCGTAGATAGTTCTCGATGTTGCCACGTTTTCATGTGCTAAAAATATTACCTGCATTTAAGTTTAGAGACTGTGCATATCTCCTTATCTTAGTTACAGATGAAAGAAAACTTATAGTCTCTATCTTTGTCCATTAACAGGTGTGATTAGTCCATTACCCAGCTGTGAGCACCTGGCCTTATCAGTTGTGAGTTAAACCTTTTTCTTCTGGAAACTGTTCCTCTTACACCAATTCAGCAGCATGTTTGAAGCAACATGAAAGATTAGTTTTGAAACAAGGTAAAATACTAGTTTCTGAAAAGTTGCTAGACTTCATAGAGAAAGAGCTATTGGATCATTACGTTGCATAGTTAAGGCCACAGGTGTGCTATTTTAGGAGGAATTGAATTTCAGACTTCATAGTTGGTGTAAGTAATTCCTTAAAACCTGACATGTGGATCTTCTGGAAACTGCAATAGCTACACTATGTCTTGATATGTCTTATCAAGGACAAAATGGCAGTAGGAATGAAGAGGGAAGAAACAGCAGCTGATTTTATTGCTTTTTAACACACATATTTTATGCAGGGTTTGCCATTAATAGGTGTTTCGAAGATCATATCTTCTGGCTGTAAGAAGAAAAATCCTTCATATGGGGTACAAGTGAAGCAGCCAGCAGCTGGACAGAGAACCATTTTCCTTACAGGATTCCTGAGCTGCATCCATAAGAACAAACAAAGAACGACCATCAGAAGAAGACCACGGAATCAGTGCAGGGCAAATCTGCCTGTGTGCCTCTATCGCTTTTGTCCTCTGATGGCTGAGATGCAACAGCTTGAACACAGCCTGGGCCACACAGGTGTCGGGTACCACTGTGGTTTTCCTTCAACACTTTTTTCCACAGCTCCCTCTGAGATCTTCATCTTGCCTGGCAGATCTACTCCAGCTTCACTGCCAAGGAGTGCTTTGTGCTTGGCAAAAGGAACTTAATTTTTAAGAAAATATAAAACCAAAGAACTCAGGTAATTTGAAAGAATTAGCCAAGTTTTTTTTCCATTAGAGGTAATACCTCAGACGAACCTTCATATGCAATGTTACTACGTAATTTTCTGTTTTGACCATTCAAATGAGATGCAGTATCACTTCTTCAGTCATGTGGTAACTACGGAATGCAAGTTCTTTATTGTGTTTACATTATTTTGAGCCAGCATCCCCTTAAAAAATGGTGCTCACTTATTTTGTTGTAAAATGCAATGTAACATATGACATTGTGTTTTCCAAACTTGCATTTTAAATAGCACTAGGCCATGAAGATTATGACCACTGAAAGTATATTGTGAATTGTTTATTATATGGAGATTTAAAAAAACCCAAAACATCACTGAAGAATTAGCCATTTTATACATTTAAAAATGAATCCTGAATAATGCTGGTTTGTTATCTAGTTTGATTTGATCTATGCATGTATATGGCAGCATAAATTGTGACACAAAGTGTGATTCCTATAGTTTGCTTTTTTACATACATAAGGATATTTATATGAAAATACTAACTTCGGGTTATGTAGCTACAAACAAAATAATAATAAAGTAGTGACATAGCCCTCATGCTTAATGTATTTCTGCTCAGAATCCTTTGTGTGATAGATAAGTGCCAGAATATCTATCTTGTCCAGAGAAATAAGACAGAAGCAAGGTGATATAGAGACAGTAAACAGTAAGTCTGTAGAAAATACAGTATTTGATTCCACATCTTCAAAGCCAGGTTAGCATTAGGACTTTTATTCCTTCCCAATAATTAGAGATATTTAGTATCTCATGCTAGAAATGACCTGGTTTTCACAGCTGTTCTTCTGTGCCTTTCTGTTTCATGCTACAGTTTGTGTGTGTGATGCACTGAATAATGCTATCAAGAAAAATATTTCTTTTGGTTTATTGAATTTCCATTTTCTGTGTTTCTATTTAATCAAATGTTTATTCACTGATTATAAAATAAGAATAACATTTTTTTTTTGTAAGGACAAGCTTTGTAAGTCACTGTTTGTCTTATTAGTCCAAATGACACTTTTTAGATACTGTCTTTCATGTAAGGACTTTTGGTCCTTAGAGCCCTTTTCTTGCTGACTGTCCTATTGGAAAGGAGTAAAACTGTTGAGGAAATCTAGGTAAAAGAAGAAGCTCATCTTGGGTGACATTCTGTACTTGTGACGAAAGAGAAGGGAAAGGCACCTCCACACAATCCCCAGTTGAATTCCTCGGCTCTTCACTGTCTCTGCAGCTCCAGGAAGCTGACTGCCCTCTTCAGTACTTCATAGGCACTTCAGCATCTGTTAGAGGAAAAGCCATGAAACAGAAACACGGAATAGGAGAAAGGAATGACTCGTGCAGAGAAACAAAAGCCTCATATTTCAGGGAGGTCTTATCAGTTTTAAAAGCTTATTTTCTGTTAACTGCAAAGCAGCCTGTAACATCCACCCCAAAACCTGGTGTTATTCAGGACATTTGACATGTTCAACAATTAACGCCAGGAGGTTTTAGTATTCCCACCACCTTTGTGGGTCTGACCCTGGCAGAGCACACATGCAAGCCACTGAACATGTCCAGCTCCTCGGGGCAGAGCAGGTGGGATGGGCAGCTGAGCAGCAGGAGGCGCATTGTCTGGCTCCTGACTACCCCAGCTGAATCCTGGCAGGAGGGATGGAGCTGTCCGGTCCTCACCCTGGGCTTGCTGGGGTCAGGAGGGCCAGTCATAGTGTTTGGTTTGAGGGAAAGGAAAAAACCTCCACGAAACCTGCCAGCTACTGCTCCTTCCAGGCCTTCGTCCTTGACCAGTTAAGCTGTCTCTGTTGATGGGCTGCCCTGGCCTGTGGGTTTATAAACTGCCTTAGCATTGCCAGGGGTTTGTCACTGTAAATTACTGTGGACCAACTAAAATCTGCTTGAAAATGCAAAAAGGAGAGGGAAGAGGAGGAGGAGGAGGTTGTATGGAAATACTCTTCCCTACCATGTGTTACAGTGGAAAGGCAAATTGCCTGCTTGAGAAGACACCTAAGTTTTATTCAGCCAAGTTGCTCCTCTGGGAAATAGTGACGATCAAAGGGTTTTTTTCTTTCTTTAATGCAGTAATTAATTTGTCACCCTGTAAAGCTTTTCAGAGCTGATCTTAGAACTGTCTGCTCTCATGTGGAGTGCTGTAACAGAGTTCAGCTGTTCCTGTGCTGAGAAGGCAACAACATGGCTGTCAGTAGCAGCAAGATCAAACTGATTTTTTCACTAGTGAGAATGATGGTGCCCACAGCAGGCAGTGAATTTGAGCAAGACCTTTCAGGATTTTTATCCTGAAATTCTGTGCAAATAATGAATAATCTTCCCAAATGTACATACGACTCTGTTAGGTCTCTGTTTTGTCAAGCATGTCAAAACAGTGAGATTTATTCAGTTTTACTGTTGCTCTGAAGAATCTCAGAGCACAGCAAAAATAGTCAAGACCCTCATAATCTTCATGCATGCTTTGCTGCTGCTGCCTTAGGGAGCAACAAAAACATCCAGTGGCCTTTCTTCTTTGTTTATTTTTTTTGAGCAGTGCTAGACCTAATGGACTGCTGCAAAACAGAATTCAGTAATTTGAATTCAAATTCTGAATGACCAATAAGCCACATTTGTGTGGAATCAGTCACTTCCCCATGAAATTAAGGAATTCCTTTTTTTCATGAACAAGGTTAGCTAGCTGGCAGATCTCAACTTGAGTAAAATTAGTTTAACTAGTTTAGATATCCAGCATGAGTAGTTGCTTAGCTCAGTGGAAGACTGCACAGAAATTTTGGTTAGATTTCATTGAAAAAGAATACTGCAGAAATAAAGTGTGGCATATACATAATGGTGCTTATTTTCTGTTCTACACATAGTATCTCCATGGATCAGCCGCTTTAGACAGCAAAACCTGTTTCAAAACCCTGATTTTAATTGACCATTTACAGAAATCTCTTCTGGAACGGAATAAATCTGGCCATGAAACTCCCACTCTATACACTTACATATACGCATAAATGCAATCTATCAGAGTAGTATATCAACAAAATAACTGTAGACTAGAACTTAAACCACAGTGATTTAGTACAAGTGTGCTGCTGTGTTGGAGCCGGGTAGTGCTGTCACTAGCTACAGCCATGAGAAGATGCATACCAGTCTTCAGGGAGAGTTTAGACTCAGGGCTGAGACCCGGCAGAGGGCATTCTCTCTCCTTGTCTCAGTAAATTAGTTTGTGCAACTGTGTTTCATACAATTATATGCTGCTAGTATCTCTGGCTGGCTATCTGCAGGCAATTCCTGGCAGAGTGGGATTTCTGAGCAGCCCTTTGGAAGTGTCTCAAAGCCTCCAAACCCCTGTGCCTGATGGGATTTTGGATTCTGTGGTGGTGACAATGCGTTACATTTAATTTCAAGTTTTGGTAAGTCGAAGTGATGTTACCCATATCCTTTTTTTGTGTCTCAATCCTTAGATAAGGATTTCACAGTGAGGCCAAAGTATTTTTATATTTCCTATTTAATTGGGATACAAACGAACATACTTTATCTACTCTGACTTTTTTCCTCTACAGTTACATTGAAATAGGAATTAAAAAGCCTGAGGGGAAAAAGAAAGAAATGATAGTGTTTAATTATGAATACTGTCTGTTTAAATTACTATGAAAAAATACCCATTCATTACTTTATGCTTGTATAATTTATGTTTAACTGTTAATGTATACTGTTTCAGGGAGGAGTACGATATAATAATAATATCAATTTACCTGAGATTCATTATGTAAAATTTTGGATACAAAGTTAATGTTACTCTGTTCTAACTTTCCTTTGTCCTTACTGTGTAACTATTTAAACATCAGTTAACTGGCAATAAGTGTTTTCAGGAATTAAGCGTAATTATTACTCTCCTACATTCTTTGCCGTAGAGTGTAAAAGTAAAAGTTCAGGCAGTGTAAACTATAGATAACATTTAGCAATTAATCACAGCATCCTGACATTGTTGAGGTTGGAGGGGACCTCTAGAGGTCATCCAGTCTAAACCCCTATTCACTCAGGGGACAACTAAAGCAGGTTGCTCAGTGCTGTGTCCATTTAGGTTCTAAATGTATCCAAGGACGGAGACTCTGCAATCTGTCTGGGCAACCAGCCAATGTTTGACCACCCTCACTGAAAAAAAGAGTTGTTCTTTCTTATCTGATCTTGCATGGTTTTCATATCAGCTGAAACTGATGCCAGATAAGTAAGATTTTCTCATATTTTTGCTTATGTGGAGTCAAAGAGACTGACCAAATCACCTAGGTGTTAAGCTATCTTACTTGGATTTAAACTGCTATGGAGGATAAGAAACACAAAAAATTAGAATGTAAGTACTATAGATCATAAACCTAAATCTATATGACTTGGTCACACAGAATAATAGCCCATTTTTCTGTTTATTTTTCAAACAGATAAATTTTAGTTATGTGTAATTCATCTAGTATGGATTATAGGGAGTTTTTATGACAGTATCGATACAGAGAATGCAATGTTAAACTATATATCCTTTCTTAGTTAGTTTTGGCGGCTTGACCTAACACGTCAAACTATCACGTTTGCATTGTGATATCTCTGCTGTATTTATCATTTTAATAGCTTGTTACAGCCAGGGACATAACAGACAATATGGAAGGCTGGCACTACTGAAGTCCCATTTATATCCTCCAAATATATTCTAAGTGGTTCAAGCAGCTCATGTTGGAATTTAAGCAAACCAAATGGTGGGCTATTTTAAGATTGCAGGAAGCCCTGAGTACTGTGTGTGCATGCAGGGTAAATCTGTTTTGTACATCACGGAATTAACTAGGTTGGAAAAGCCTTTTGAGATCATCAAGGGCAACCTATGTACAAGGAGTCTAATCTGTTCTTTCTTTGTTCTCTTTGTTCTGTCTTCTCCCTCTGAAGAGAAGGCAGAGTCCAAATGACAGGGTATGTGTCCCATCTCACTGAATATATGATTTTGAGTCCAGCGTTGCTACACATGCACTCTATAGTGTAGCCTCACTCAATGTGATTTAGATTGCACCACATACAGAGTTCCTTTGGGCAGGCTTATCCTGTCAGCTTGTCATTATCATTCTGAACAGGATCTTCTCATTCTCCCATATAGCACTGAAGGCAAACAGGATTGGATTCATAACTGCTAGAAGTGAAAGGCCTTTGATAAATTTATACATTTTGAATTATAACTGGATTTTGATTTGAAATAGAGATTTACAGTAGTTATTTTCTCCCTCTGTCATTGCTTTGAAAGCAAAATGTAGTGAAAATGAACTGGGCTAGGCTGCTGGCTTCAATGAAATGGTAACCGTTCTTACAGAGAAGAAACAAATAAATAAATAAATAAAGTTAACATTAAAGTTAACAAATGAAGTTAATCCCACCCAATTTCTTAGACAAATAAGAAATATATTTCTTGGAACCTCTGTTATTGCTTTGATACCTACTTGATACAAATTATTAAGCAACATGTTTGTAAAATGCCATAGAAACACCTATTTAAATTAATGTTTTAATTACTATGAATAAAAAACTAACAGTAAAATTATATTCTTGCACTTGAATTATAAAAGCTATTTTAATGAAACAAACATCTGGGTCTAATTTGAACAGTATCATTTCTCTTTGTACAGCTGTTTGTGATGTACCTTATAAGAGTGCTTTATGAATAGGCAGAATTTACAAAATATCAGTCTGGAAGTGACACAATATATTTTATTATATTCTCTCTATTGAATTGTATTTAGACCCAAATTCTGTTTGTTCATGGAAATAGACTGAAAGGCAGGAACACCAGATCTAAGTGATTACGGAGTGGATGAGTATCTGGGAACACCAGTTCTTGGGCTGGAGTGGTCACTCCAGCTGTGTCTTGTCTGTACATCATGAAGCGACCTTTTTGTTTATTTTCTCCCCTCCTTGTACTTTCTCTTCCATTGAAATGGTACCAGGAACACGGTAAGAAAGAGACCTCTAGGCAATAGCTATAATACACAGTGCCACAGGATGTTTGCCCCTGGCTGCATCTTTATTAGTACATTAAACTGTCTCCTAGAATGTGTTGGGATACCAGAACTCAATTATCTGTACTGTGACAAGCTTTTGGCTTGTGCCAGCTCATACCCCAATTCCCAGTCTAGAAGTTAGGATGGACCAAACACCATTCTCAATAGGCATGAACTTTATTTTGGAGACTTAGTGAGCTAAATATTATGGATTAGACAGATGATGCTATGTGGTTTTGAGACTGGGGAATAGGTATTGTCACTGTTTCATTCAGTAGTGTAAATGTAGCAAGTTCTGTGTGGATATCCTGAGGGACCAGGATTTTGTTGTAAATTGTTCTGCAATATTTTTCCACTTTAAGAGCTTTGTTTTACTCCACCAATATCTTTTAAAGTTAGAAAAAGGGTAGCTATAATGGAAATTAAAGGACTAAAATGCAAACCTAAAACACACCATTGCCAACCAATTAACATATGCTCCATCTAGAACTGTAACAGCACTCAGTGTCCACCTTCATACTATATGGACAGGGCCAAGGCATGGTCCTAAGGACTGGCAAGGGATAGAATGAAATCTCCAATCTGTTAGTGTAGACCCTGACGCATTTTGGGTGAACGTCATTTGTCACTCTTTCAAACAATGTCCTTGGTTTGAGATTCACAATTCCAATGGGGACAACCGAATAGCCTCTGAAGAGTGTCTAGGTACGGATATGAGCATGGAGTACTGTGCTTTGTGCCATCCTGTCCCCAGATATTTGTATAGATACAGCTAGTGAGGTTGACTCCAGGCTAAAGACAATGTGGGTGTTGAAAGAGAGAATGTAGATTTTTATGTCTAACCAATTCCTTGCCTTATACATCTGCTGATAGAATCCCACCAGTAGAGAACTCTGTCTCACTGCTTATTCAAATTTTTTCTCATGTAACACTTGCAGCTTTTGCATCTAAGGACAAATTTTATGCTGGAGAGAAGATTTATGCTTTCCTACCTTAGCTGTTACACTCGCAGCCTTTCTTTGCTTCTACTGGGTCCTCATCAATAAACACAAATTCATTTGAATGAACAGATTGAAGTTTACAATCACTGCGGTATCATTAATGATACCAGGGCTTTATATAGCATAAACGAAAGCAAAACGGTGCCTGCAATGTCTTTTTCAGTACGTGAGGAAAGCAGGTTTTAGAGTTACTGGCCTACCACTATAAATATTTAACTGGGGTTTTTTTCAGATTTGAACTCCTGTGTGGGAAATCCTTTTTGGTTCCAAGCCTCAATTTTTCACTTCTTGGCTTAGCAGATAGTGGAAAAGCTGTGGTGGCAGCTTATTTTCTCAGGGGAGAGAGTGTATCAGGCCACTTGACAGTGACTTCTCTGGTTGATTAAATTGTGTTGGCCACTTCCAAACAAAAAAGTCTTTTAGACAAATGGTGAAACAATACGACACAAGTTTTTGAGGATAGAAGACATGAAACAGTGAAAGCCTTGGAATTCCTCAAGTATGACAGATTTTCTAAAATACTGACAAGTAACATATTGCATTGAACAAAGATAGTTTTTGAAAGTGGGACTAATGTTTATATTTAAGGAATGCTTCTGAAAAGAAAATATTTTAAACATCTTGCATCAGCTAATGATGTATGATTTATTTTTTCTGCAGATTAAATCAATAATTCACAGTACTATCTGTGGGCCTTCCAGATGGCAATTTATCTCTAGTAAGTCACATAATATCAAGTAAATATGTTATGAATCAGACAGTTTTCTTGGTTTTAAGCTTTCTACTCTAACATATACAAACTTCCAAATGTCTATGTTCAGTTATAGAGTAGTGACACTCTGGTTAACGAGGTGGGATTTAGAATGGTCAATTTCTCGATTTAGATATCATGAATTAAAGTTAAATTAGTATGGTATGACAGTAGGTTTAATTTTTCCAAAATATTCTTAAGGAAGGAAATAAGTTGAGAGTGACGATATACTGCAATGCATAGTTACATTATATTAGTGACATTTAAAGAAAAATCATTATATAATATTTAGAAAATTTATAGAATACATTTAGACGTCATAGGTAATATGAAAGGACCCTTAATACAAGGGTTATTTGGAAAAAATCTCGTAATCACAAAGCACCACAGTTTTCTAAAACAGCAATGTGTTACGAATAGAGAATTTGAGAAATTAATTCTGTGAACTGCTAATGAAACCTAATTTCCCATAGATTTCTGTCTGATATTACATAACCTTTCTATATATTATAATATTATTCTAATAATAAAACAGAATAATAATTCACATTTTTCTTCCACATGTCTTTTGTCACCCTGCCTGGGTATACAAAGGGGTGTATTATGGCTACAGCCCTTAACAACAGCCCCTTTACTCAAGTAATGTGTATAAAATTCAAGCAAAGCCACCTTCTTTGGAGTTGTGATTCTTCCCATGCAGCAAGACCATAAAAGTTCAACTGTGCAAGAAAGGAGGAGTAATGAAGCAGAAAAAATAATAATATTTTGTTTTCCAATCCTTTATGTTAAGACTTATTTAAGAGAGAAACTCTTATTTAAAGTGATGAGAATTAAAAATTATATAACCAGGCAAAGGACTATTAGAAGTTTATAAAACTTGCTTATCCAATATTTAATTTGATTTCAACCTAACTCCTAATAATTCAAGCCATTGTTGTGACAATTGTGTACATTTAGGTAACTCTAGCAAGTTACAAATTCAGAGAGATCAAAAATCTTTGCAGATTTTGCGGTGTCATTCTACAATTAATGTGGTTTTTATGACCTTTTCTATTATCTCCACCTAAAAACTTGTCTATTATGTGAAAGAAAACCAAATATGTTCTCATCATTAACTGAAGAACAATAGACTTGGAAAAACTCTAGCATTTGTTCTATCCTTGAAGATAACACTGATGATGGAGTGTATTCCCTCTATATATGGGTACATTGATAACCCCCAATCTTTGTACGATCTTATCTGAAACTCTGTTGATGAGATAGTTGAAATAATCATGACAAATTATATAGAAAGGTTTGCACACTAAGGCAAGTAATGTTTAAATTGCACCCAGAAATAAATACAAAACTGAGGAAATTCTCAGTGTGCAGACGTGATGTGGAAATTTTGCCATGAGGCTAATGTTGAAAGATTTAACTTTTCTGTAATCAAGCAATCACACATGATTCCAATGTCAAAATCAAGAGCCAATTTAAAAAGTACATATTGAAGAATATGTCTGACATATGATGTGAATTGCTTGTTCAAGGAAAAGAAGTGTACGTTTATTTAATTCTTGATCACTGTGTATCTTCCATTGGCAAATTAAAACAACAGAATTTGAAGATAAAGAAAATAATTAAGGTCTTTCAGTTAATTCCTGTAGCTGCTATGCCTCACACTGTGCAGTACATTTTCCTTGTTACTCTGGATTTATATATTTCGAGAGATGATGTTCCTAAATCAACTCAGAACATTCTGCATGTTCAAACTTTTACATTAACAGTAAGTTCTTTGTATAGCTATTTTTTTCTTAAACTTGAATAACAAAAGTTGTGTCAAGTTACATAATGTATTTGAGGAAAAAACTGCTAAAAATTAAGCACACCTCTCTCTTTTCTGCCAAACTGACTGCATTTCATGTCCATAATCCCCAGGTTTTGCCTGACTTCATTCCAGTTCCACTAGATGGCCCCAAACGTCTTCTGAATGCAGCTTTATTGCTTCAAGATGTTTTAATGTGGCGTGCAGACATAAATATTTGCTCTTGGCTGAAACTTGACACACTATGGTACGAGTGCTGGGACTTGCCCCAGGCAAGCTTTATTTATTTATTNAAAAAAAAAAAAGAAAAAAAGGACGTGTTCCTGGAAAGTGTTTTTCTTGCCACAGTATTTTTACCTACATGGAAAGTTATATTTTGTAATTTGCAAGATAAACAGATCACTAATATACATTTTATTGTTCTTAGAACAACAAAGTACATTATAATATTACGCATAAAAAAAGAAAAGCAGGGAAGAGAGCTTTTCAACATAAAGGATTTAGATCCCAATAGTATAAAAAATTGGTAAATTACTAATTACTTTCTATGCCATCTAAATTATGTTAGATTCCTTATGTCACATAGAAGAAGCTTCAGCGTCCTTTTTGATATACATAGACAATTTATTAGAAGTTACTCTGTCATGGAAGAAGACAGAAGGTACTTTCTAAAGCATTTTAGAGCAGGTTTGCAGCACTGTCAATATGAAATTGCTGATTTAAGCCTAGATTACACAATCCCTTTAAAAAAACAAGTATTTTTCAGCCCTAAATTTATAATGCTGCTTTCCATTCAATTCCTTTTTCGTATTACAAGACAAGGCAATCTTCTTGCAAAATGCTGGACTCATACTAGATCAGTTTCTTTTTACATATGTTCTTCTAAGTCTGATCTGGTTCTAAGATTCATTATTGTTCTGGGTGTGAGACTAGATATAAGACCCTTGATAACAATTATGAATATTATAAAGTAGCTGATCAGCTGTTTATGTCATTTATACCTTCAAAATAGAAAAGGTTATTGTGAAATTATTTATTGGTAAGAATTTAATGGGTGAAACTAAAAGGAATTCTCAGTTGAGCTTCAATATCAAAAAAGAAAACAGATTTAATGAATGAAAATTAATGAAAAATTAGTGAAAATTAAGTTATAAAATTACTGTCATTAGTGATGTAGGAGAGGGAAAGAAGTATTTTAATGTTTGAATGGGTTGTGAGTTATGGATAATCTTCAGAAGGTACAAAAGAAACTTACACTTGTGGAATAAGAGGAAGAAGAGGAGTTTCAAGGAAGTGATAGGAAGTAATAGGAAGAAGGAAGTAATAGGAAGAGGAGTTTCAAGGAAAGTGGATATGTAATGCTAGGGGCTGAGGAAGGTGGCTTATCGTAATTCTTGATTTTTTAAAATTAGAAAACACAGACTTTGGAAAGGAGATTAGTATCTGACACAGAATATGAAAAAGCCAAGATTTTTTCTATTGATTTAGTTTAATCTGTATTTAGGAGAACAATATATGTTGAAAGGGAAAGAAAGAAGAGAAGAAAGGAGTTTTGAGAACCTGCTATTGATATAAAATCACAAGAATCAGAATTGTTAAAAATGGAGGGCACTTATGGAGGACATCCAAACCACTGTTCACAGACAGGTCAGCTAGAACAGGTTGCCTAGCACCACACCCAGTCAGGTTCTGAATATTTCCAAGCATGGAGATGTTGCAATCTCTCTACGCAACCAGTACCAGAGTTTGACCAGCCTCTCTGTAAAAAAGGTTTTTTCTTACGCTTAAGTGGAATTTCCCATCTTTCAGTTTGTACCCATTGTCCTGTACCCAGATACCACTGCAAAGAGTCTGTTTACTTTGCTCGCTCTGTCAGGAATTTATACACATTGATAAGATCCCCCTGAGCCTTCACATCACACATAGCAGTTATCTTGGCTTCTCCTCATAATCAAATACATGCTCCAAGGCCTTCCTTGTCTTTGTGGCCTTGCTCCAGTAAGCCCATATCACTGTTGGACTGAGGAGCCCAGAACTGGATGCAACATATAATATCGACTTCAATGCACAAAACTACTGTCTTGCTAACTGTTTTAATGAGCTTACTTTGCTTCTGCTAGGAATCATGATAACTTTGTTGAATAACAGAAGGAGAATGCAGCTGAAGTCTGGAGGACAATGTATTTCACTGTTGACTCCTCTGTCATGTCAGAAAGGCATTAAGGATATGATCTCACATTTTTTTTTATTAGTTTTAAAATTTGATGAAACATACTAGGGTTAAAATGAACTATTGAAATTTAAAATTGTATTTGAATAGATAGATGGTTTAAGTTCAGCCAGCTTTCTCTTTGAATCAACTGTTTCTCCTTGTCATTGTTTGGTTTTGATCTTTTTCAGTTTGTAAATAAAAAGTAGAGTAAGCCACTTGGTGAGCTCATAGTGTATCACTAAAGAAATAAAGTAAAATGAAAGAAAAGACTTCTACCTATTTAGACAAAGCTCTTCATTTGCCAGGATGTTAATGGAAATTTATTTCTTTTGTGAAATCTTCAATTTAAGTCAGAGATAATAAAATATCTTTATGTTTAGTATCCTTCCTCTAATTATTAAATTATCAGAATCTTTGCACTTTTGAGAGTGTTTGGGAAAGCCTTTATAATACAAAAATCTTGGAGGGAGTAGAAAAAATGTTCTTCTCACTTATTCTAACTTCAACATGACATAATGATTCTTTCTCAGTCTTTCTAAGCAACAGTTTTGCTCATATCTATCCATATGTTGAAAGTGTTTGTCTGGCAGCAGCAATATTCCTAAAAGCTACAAATAAAAAATAACATTACACTGGAATTTGTTATGCTGTTTTGCCATATATCTCTCAGGCCTATGTTTCTTGAGAAGTTGTTAGGTTTTTTGCTTTCATATTAATAACAATATTTCAAGAGTTCAGATTTGCAGACTGCAAACCAGCACATTACCACAGAAAATTTTACTTTCCCATTTGCAGAGACTATTTTATAATTTTAGCATGTTCGATGTGTCTTTAAATATCATGCTCCCTCTCTTGCTTTACACAGAACCTACCATTCAAGGCCTTACCGATTGGGTAGGCTTACCTGTTAAATTAATTCTTTAGTTTAGAACCTGATTTTTATAACCCTGTTACCATATTCCTTTTGGTTTTTTGAACACAGTTTTGTGAAACACTGAAAAACCACCAACGCTTGTGCTACACTAACTTCTGTATGTCTCAGACAATTTATTTCTCTTTTGAGAGAAAGTACATAAGTGCAACTTTTGGAGCTTTTAGCTGTGGAGACATATTTCTTCATCTCTTCCATATGTTACACATGTAGTATAAAAAAGAAGTATCTCAGCTCCTCTTATTTATTTTTAAAATCACAGCTGGGTCATAGTGATATTTTCTGTGGTTCATGTTGAGCTCGTGGTCAAGCTAAGACATGTCCTCAAGGTGCCTTTTGTCAGCCATCCACCACTCCCTCTTAGATGGAAGCAGTTGTAGCACCTCCACTTTTCTTGTCATGATTTACTTGTACACAGGCAATGGAGAATGAAGTTTGAACATTCCCCAAGCATTTCTCCTGTTCCTGGGATTAATGCTACTATAAAAGAGGCATAGCATTTACATCCCTTTCAGTTCCCTGTAGGAAATATAGAAAAAGGTAAAGGGATTTCTAAGGGTGAGAAACAAAAGCAGGTTTCAAGAATAAAGCAGAAAGATTTTAGAAAACAGCTTCGCCTGAGAAAATATTAAAGGAGATACAACTATGCATTAGAATATACAATAGAACAAGGACACGGGAACAAAGAGCCATGTTTCTAGGCCTAGCTGAGAGAACTTTTAGAAGCTGCAAAAAATATGCTTAGCAAGAGAGATAAAGTTAAGCTTAATAATGGAATATTATGCTTTGTTGTATAAGGTATAGAACAAGCAAGTATTGTTTTAACAAGTGTACGTGCAATGTAGACAATTGGTTGAAACAGCTGTCTGTAACCTCTAGAACTACTGCTATTGGCTGAAAAGCTTTTAAGAATGCTCTGTAACCAGGAAACCTCGGGTTTTTGCCGGCAACGCGAGCTTGTATTATCTCTGAGGTCTCCTGTCAAGTTTATGAGGCGAATAAAATAATATAAGCTCACGGAGCGTCTGTCCTGGCTTCCTCGTCCCGTTTGATTGAGGCGGCAGTTCCCCTCAGTCAGCTAGCTGAATCAAGCTGTTTTTCTGTGTTGTGTAAAACTTTCATATTTCTTTGCTACTGAGGCATCTTTCCACATCTTGAATATTTTATCAGAACAGTTTGTTGTTGCTGACAGTATAGACATCTGAGATGAGATTTGTGTAGACATCCACTGCTGTTTGAAATCCTCTGGTTTATGCTACCTGACCTCCAGCTGCTGCTCCAGAGTGACACTCTGCCAGAGGCTCCACAAGATGTGCAGCTCACCTGCTGTGTGTCTCAGATTCCACAGGTATCTGAAAACGCACTAGGCACAGTGATTAGGCAGCTGAAACCTGTGTTTGTGATTGTAGGTAACTTCTGGAATTTCTTCGGAGATCTTCTGAGCCAGAACAACCTGTTACAAACATCGTTCACTTTCAAAATCCTCTTTACCTCTTATTGTGGTATTTTTGTCTCCAGTAGATGGACTCCAGACTACTGCAAGTTCACCAGATGAGTAGATCAAAAATATCTTATTCTGGAGGAAGTTTCTAGAACTGATTTCACAGGAAGCGTGTTGTACAACAGTTACTTGTTGGATATGGAAAGATCAAACTTGGAGTCCCGTTGGTGTATTTTACAAATCTGCATGCTTTTCAAAACAACATGTCTTCTTAAGAGAAATTAACTTACATATGTGGACTTTTAAGAGGCTTGTTCTCATCATGTTTCTGTCAGATATTTCCCTTTAACTGTCTACACTGAAAGAGGACTTGGGAGTTAAAGCAAGCACTGGGCATTCTTACAGAAGTATACCACAGCTCTTTAATCCCACATTGCAGCCATGAGAATCAACAGAATCTTGCCCTACCTTTGAAGACAGCGATTTTTCAGAAGTTGTATAATGTGAACTGGTTTCAACACTGAAATCTCAGTTCTTTTCATATCATGGCTTGGATGTTTGATGGCTCTGAGAGCTGAAAGAAGATGGATCTTCTATGATTACATGCATCCTTAAAATGACAACATTCAATCTAAATAGTCAAGGTTCATAACATTTCTTATGACACAGTGATTAACTTGCCTGCCTGTCATGCTACATTATTTATTGAATCTGGACTTTTTTATTAGTCAGAATCAATCTGATGGTTATTTTACTTTTTTGTGGTCACATATTCTGCAACTCGTAGGCTTATGAAAAATATTACAGGACTTTTCCTGCTAGATAAAAAATCTGGTGTCACAGTAGGACTTGAATTGAATGCTAATCTTCCTAATGGAAAAACCCTAGACAATGTGTTCCTTCTAGCTGAAAAAGAATTTAAGGATTTTATTATTTTCCTATGTTTAGTATACTGCCTTGTTTTTCTCATCTTGCATGCTACATCACTGACATTAATTTTATCAAAAAGTTCCTGTCTTTGATTGTAATTTAACTTTTGTTGTTCTTTCTTTGTTGCTATTTTAAGCATTATTTTTTCTAATTGGTGGTGAATGACTGTTTCTGTGTCTTAGAAGCTACTGTAATTAACACTCATGATGAAGTCTTGTGTGCTGTTGACTAGTCTGAACTGATTCCATTATGAAAATATATCTGCAGCATTGGATAGATATTATTTGTGTATTTTCAAAGTGCATATTGCTTTTTTCATGTTGAATTTTGGTCATGGTGGGAAGAAAACAAAAATATCAGTATTTTTTATGTACATTATAGGACTGTTCAAATTACATTGGGCAAAATGTCCCTTTTCCTTCCAGCCTCCCTTATTTTTTCAGCTTACTTTTAACTTTCATACTTTGCACACAGTTCTGCCATTATTATTTTTAATGGCTAATTAACTGAAAGTGCATGACTTCTGATTGCTCATTTAAATTAACTAATGAGCATGAAAAACTTCATGTAGCTTTGATACAGGAAAAGATGTTTTCAGTTGGTATGTTCATATCAAACTTCCTCTCAGTAATACATAAGTCACGAATTTAAGTGTCAGAAGAATATTTGTTAGGGTGTGCTACTTTGTAATGTGTGCAATTTTGTAATGTGAAAAAAAAAAGCACAGATACAACAGTATAAGTGAGAACAAGAATAATAGTACAAGTGCTGTGCAAGTGACAGAACAATTTATATTTACTTTTTTTTTTTACAATCTGTAGTTGAAATTCACTAGTTGTTGACATGGACAACAAAAGAGTCTATATTGCAAAATTTATTTTGATGCTTAAATCCGTCTTAAACGAGACATCCTTGGGAATTACTGTGTTAAACACCAATTCTTTTTTCTGTTGGAATGGTCTCACATTATGGTAGTTGACTGTTCATTTGGAAATGTTTAGAACATTTCTTGTTGTCAGCATGAATTTTTTTTCTTTGTACCCTGCCTTTGTTATCTTAGTAATGTTTTACATTTTGGCAACTGTTTGAGACATCCTTATGCCACCATATTACAGTCTAGTTTTAGGTCTTCATTAGTTTAATGTTAAGTTTTTCTTTAAAATTTTCGTATGTTTTACAGTATTAGAACTCACAAAATAATAAAGTCGTTGGGTTCTGATATTGTGTTTATCAGTAATATACATGTATTTTATTAGTTGATGAAGATCCTGGTTATTTCCTCAGAGGGAAATTATGTAATCAATACTGCAGGCATGTCTCCAAAAAATCAGTTAAATGATAAATTAAGGTAATTATAATAATAAATATATATGCAGAGTGAATAATAATTTTAAGTTGTTCACTTAACAATGGATAATTTCAATACCACCAAACAGGAAAGTTCCCTCATTCATATGTTTTGTAACTTAAGAGATGGAATTGTCTCAGCATCTCATATTACTAACATTTAGACTCTGTCTGATCTAAAAAAAAGTGCTGATTAGTTCATGGATCTGAGTGTAATGTTGGACTTAAATGTAGGAGATAAATAAGTATTCTGCTCTCTGCTGTTTTTGAAGTTCTATTAGCAATTCTTGGAGCTGCTTGATTTTTATACAAATACTGTAATTGGGTAGTAGTAATGTTAAATTTAGCCTATGTAAAAGTGCTTATCATCTTGAATTGTCTGGAATTGAATTGCCATGCATCACAGAATAGGGAATCACAAATGTAATATGTTTAGCAAAAGATAATCTGGTATGTTCTGTTCTAGGCAAGGTTTCTGAATGACTGTGGAAAAACTACTGTTTAGGTATTTCACTGATCCGGCCAGATACATGGATAACCCTTTAAATAGCAGATTTTTAATGAAAATACTCAATATTTTGTCTAATTTAAGATAAAGTATAACATTTCTCTCCACAACTACACAAATATTACTTTCTTTAGAATCCTAAATTTGGAAACAATTCTGAAAATTTCTGCTCAGAGACATTTGTTAGAGTGAAGCCATAGTGAAGCAACTCACCCTTGTCAAAATGCTTATTTTTCTTACCCATGCTAAATCTAGTTTCAGTCACATATTTCTTTCAGTGTGATACCATGAGTGGAGAGAAATAGTTATATGCTAGTCTAGTAAAACTCCCCTTCAGATCTGCAAATTTCAGTGTTATACACCACCATGTTTAAGAGTTTTCTGCAGTTGCTTTCTTATGTATTTTCTGTATATTGAGCAGACATCTATTGAGCAAAACTTTTTTATTTCTCCAAAACGTACAAACCATCTGATACTCTTTAGTGAGATGATGCATGGATGTTGCCAGCTAGGCTTTTTTTTAAAAGACATGTGATTATTGTAGTGGTTCAAACCACTACTTCTAAAACTTAAATTTTCTTGAACTAAACATATGAAAGTCTTCATTTTCCTAAACAAACACTTATGAAAATGCTGTTGGAAGGAACATTGCAGTGTACTGGCTTTTCATATCTATTATTAAAAATATCTCCTCAGCAACATAATTATTTAATTCTCAAACTACATAATTCTTTAAGTGTTTTTTATATTTGTAAGACTGAGTAAGGTGCATGGACAGAACCAGGAGATATTGCTTTTTCTCTGTGTTAAAACTTTCAAAAATAGACTTAACATCTGAGCAGAAGCAAGTGGGAAGACATTCAGCTGCTGACTGATGTTGACAAGTGTTATCAGTTCTCTTCTGTCATATAAAACCATGAGATAAGAATCTTTTCTGTGAAATAATCAAAATCTATTTTTAGAGTAATTTTAAGAAATTGCTTTTACTCTGCTCCTTTGATTCCAGATTTTTCTTAATTTAGTGTTTAATAACATGATTTCCAGCCTACATTTTGTAATGGATATGCTAGTATACAATTGTTTTGGTAATAATACTATCTTTCAGCTTTAATAGTATTTCTCATTGTTATTTCACGGTTTGGCTCTTTATTTCTTATTTTATTTAAATTTTTAATAAAAATTTGTAATGCATCAATTGATCAAACTTAATATTATCGCCAAACTGGAATATGAATCCATCAAAATATGCCAAATATTTTTTAAAATTGATTTTGTAACTACTGAATCACTTTTCTTAGTTATTAGCCACTTTTTTATAAGTTCCTTGACATAATTTAAATCTAAAGCAATCCTCCACAGTTTGCAGTGTCTTGCTGTGCACCCAATTAATGCATTTCGTTCGCAGTTCATATTACTGTGGGGGTGGGGAGCATTACAGTAGAGAGATGGAGAACCAAATGCTAGGTCTTCTGTAAAGAAGCAACCTTTGTCTTTGTTCTGAAGGACAAGACAGTTATTAAGTACATGATACAAGCCCACTTCTTATGCCTTTTGGTTCAACTTTTGTACCAATTTAATAATTTACTGATACAAACTGATACATGATTTCCATTTGAAAAAATGTGTTCTTCTGCTAGCGCTGATTCCTTAGTCGAATTTTGTTAGGGTGAATAGTTGTCATAAAATGTGTAATAAATGAACTTTTTTGCTCTTACACTGACAAGAAACAGGATTTTCACAAATCCCATTGTTCCCACTTGGGTTCATGAGGTAAAGTCAAGTACATATTATGAAAGAGTGCTCTCTGAGAATGAGTAAGCAAATAAATCCTGTCTTGTTCTGATTATCTTTTCTCAGGACTGGGAAGATAGCTCAGTTTATTATGGTAATATGATTTGGGAGCTGGATGTCATGATGTGCAAAAACAGACTGTGGCAACGGGGTTTACTCAGCCTTAAAAACAAAGGCTTAGAGGTGACACCATTGCTTTTCAATTACCTAATAAGGGAGAAGATGGATTCTGGTTGTTAATAGAGATACCTGGTGAAAGGAGAAGAGGCCGCAGACACAGATTGCAATATTAGCAATTCTTATAAGATGTTAAGATTTTTTTTTTCATAATAAAATGGCCAAAAGTTGTACTACGGGAGGTTCAGATTAGATGCCAGGAACTATTTCTTCACTGAAGGGGTGGTCAGGCATTGGAATAGGCTATCCAGGGAAGTGGTGGAGTCACTGACTCCAGAAGTGTTCAAAAAACATGTGGATGGGGCACTTGGGAATATGGTTTAGTGGTTAACGTGGTTGTGCTAGGTTAACAATTGAACTTGATGACCTTAGAGGTCTTTTCCAAACTAAATGGTTCTGTGATTACTTTCTTAGTTACAAAATAATAGAAGATGATCAAGAATGACCTAGTTTTGTTTCAGCATTTAGAGAATGCAACTTATCTTTTGCTTGAAGAGATGCATTCTAAAGGAAATAGCAGAGATTCCCTTTTGCATTAATGTAGTTTCAGTGAAGAGGCACCTTAGCACCTCATCAGGATCTATCTGTAGTAGATTCTTTTTGAATGCAGTAATTTTTGAGACAGTGAAGGGAGAAGTCCAGTATTGGTGATTCCATTGGCAGGGCATTTACCTTTTTTAAGTATTGGGGTGGAAGTAGGCCTGAAACAGGCACACTCACCAACTTAGCCTTTGAAAGCTTGTTAACTGAGATGAGAGAAGGCAGAGATTTATACTTGTTGATGTGATGTTATCCTGATTCATTTGTGGTGCAAGTGTTAAAACACCAGATAGTTATTTTTTTTCCTAGAACACTGACCTTTAAGGGTACACAAAAGAGTTCAGTTTGTTCAGAAACTGTTGGTATCTCACAGATGGGAAGCAAAGAAGTGAAGCCAATTACTTGTTTATATGAACCAGGATTTACAAACAGCCGTAGCTAGCTAAGCTGCTAACAGCTAGCAGCTAGCTGCAGCAGCTAACAATTACAAACCACTTTCACTCTTTCTCTGAGACGAACCAAACAAACAGTTGTCTATTGCAAAATTTGCATCTAGGAGACAGCATGAAAATAGGCGAGCTGAAGTTTTTGGTAGACTGGCTTGAGTTTAAAAAATAGTCCAAAGAAACAGAAAGACACCCACTTCTGTGTTTTCTATCCTTGCTGTCAAATTGCATACCCATATTGGGTATCTACATGTACACTTGTGATGCGAGCTAAGACAGATTTGGAGACAGACTGAAGGATCCACTTTCACAAACTGTGCATTAGACTGCCAACAGAGTTTGGATTGAGAATTAAAATAGAGAGAATTAATTAATTGAGAATTAAATAGAGAGAGAGAGATCCAGTTTGGAAGTCCACATAAAGAATACCAGTCATGATATACTGATATACATAAAGAATACCATATATACCATATATACCATATATACATGATATACATAAAGAATACCAGTCAAGAATACCACACATGATACCAGTCAAACAGGAATGAATCTAATAAAGACATTAGATTTCTTGGATCAGACATGGCTACACTTAATTGTGGTTTTGGTAGGTCATTACAAAGGAGCTTTCAAGCTGGGCTATCTAGTTGTTTTGGAAAAGCATTTAGTTTGGATTTTATATTTACTATTGATATAGTCTATTATGATAGTTTCTGAAAAGATTAAGACATATGATTATGATATATTGATGAACTCACATTATGACTTACCAATACGTTTCTGTTTCAAAGCTTTTTTCAGGCAGTATTTTTATTTTATGAAGAGCAACATGCTTTTACCTTTTACAATATTATTTTTATTACCTGCATGAGGTGTCATTGCTTCTATAGTGTGATTTGGCACAATATTGTAACTGCTTTGACACTTACTGAGAGCAGATATCTTTGTGGGTTGGCATATGTTTTACCTTTACAGTTTGATTGAATTTTTAACTTGATGTGTTTGGCATTTTTGCTCAGCCTACTAAACTTTCCATTTGTGAGTAATCATTCTTTTTAGCTTTCCTGATATTTTTTTTCTTTGGAAAGTCAAGTTTGTCTTTACACTGCTCTTTTATCTGTATTGTAATTTGCCATATTGCAAATAGCGAATCATCTAACAAATAAAATTCTAAATTTGTGAACTGTTTGAACTCAGGGAAAAATGACAAACTAGGTGTTCATTTATCTATGAATCTTCCTAATCTTTCTTAACATACCTCCATCAGCAGTTCATGATACTAACATAACATCATATGTTCTTCCTAAAACAGCTTCCCAGAAAATATTTGAGAACTAAGAAAATTAAACACAGATACCTGTGGTATAAAAAATGGACCACACAAACCTAATTACCTATTTGTTAGTGCTTACTTGAATAACTAAAACCATTGTGATTTACATTGCTTAGAGTTAGATTTAAAACAGCTTATAAGATAATTGCATTCCTTTGGGTTTAGAACTAATGCATAAATAACCTGATTTTTATTATAACAGTATTTTATTTGACTGTGTTAAGTGTCATTAGAGTGTATTTTAAAACTGATGTCTAGTTTATGAGTTTATGAAATGAATTCACATAATTATTGAATATTGGTAATTCAAAGCAATTTGCGCTATAGCACTTCAGCCCCTTACTTGTACATAAGGAATGTGAATTTGGACAAGACTTATGGTAGGCAGAAATAACTACCATTTGGAAGTCTTTCAGGGTTCTAAATCAAGTGACTTGATGGTTTCACACCATTTGCCAGTGTCTAAATACTTTATGAAAATGTTTCACAGCAGTGTCTAGGTTCTTCAGAAGACACCCTGCTGATTTAATTGAAATTTCTATGATTTCTTCAAAATTTGACTGTAAAAGGCAACAATTTCATCATGATGACATGTATTATATTGCCACTACTGGAGTAAAATTATGCTGGTTGTTTTGTGGGAGAACCTTTACTTAAAAAATTATGGTATGTGAAAAAAAAGAGACAAAATGTGTACAGCCACCTATAGTAACTGCATCAACTTTACAATACTCAGATATAATTCAGATTTAAATGAGTAGGATTTAGGGTTCTAATTGGACATCTATTTTTTAACTTTATAAACCAATCACTTAGAAGTTATTTAGTATATGCCACTTGCAGGAGGCAATAGCTCATACAGAAGGGAAACCATTAATGTGCATCTAAAATTTAAGTTCCATGTTAATACAATGCCTTATGATGTTATAAATATGATGTTTCACCTGGTTGAATCTCTTCAGTGGGTGGAAGGAAGACTTTATTAGCATTGTTACTTTTATTTAAAATTATTTTTTAAAAATGGACCTTCATTGTAACACTTGCCATTCAAAATTGTCAAATTAGAATCATAGAATCATAGAACGGTTTGGGTTGGAAGGGTCCTTACAGATCATCTGGCTCCAAGGCCCTGCCATGGGCAGGGACATCTTCCACTAGATCAGGTTGCTCAGAGTCCTGTCCAGCCTGACCTGGAGCACTTTCAGGGATGGAGAGTCCACAGCCTCTCTTGGCAACCTGTTCCTGTTCCTCAGCACCCTCACAGTAAAGAATATCTTCCTCATATCTAATCTAAATCTAACCACATTCACTTTAAGGCCACTCCCCCTTGTTCTGTCACTACAGACCCTTGTGAAAAGTCCCTCTCCAGCTCTCTTGTAATCTCTTTAGGCATAGGAAGGTGATCTAAGGTTTCCCCAAAGCCTTCTCCTCTCTTGGCTGAGCAGCCGCAGTTCTCTCAGCCTGTCTTCAAACGAGAGGTGCTCCAGCTCTGTGATCGTCTCTCCTCTGGACTCACTCCAACAGGTCCATGTCTGTCTCGTGTTGGAGGTCCCAGAGCTGGATGCAGCACTGCAGGTGGGGTCTCACCAAAGCAGAGCAGAGGGGCAGAATCTCTTCCCTTGCTCTGCTGCCCACACTGCTCTGGATGCAGCCCAGGATACAACTGGCCTTCTGGGCTGCAAGCACAAGTTGCCAGGTCATGTTGAGTTTTTGTCCACGAATACTCCCAAGTCTTTCTCCCCTGGGCTAGTCTTGGTCCATTTCACAATTACTTATAATTACTAAAAGTGGAGAGTGTTCCAGAAATTACTTATAATTTTAATTTTAATTATTTATAATTTCCCTTTTAGGATTATTATAAGCAACTTCCAGAGGACCTAAGTCAAAAAAGGCGAGAGGTAGTTAAAAAATGAATTTTACATATACATTTTAAAGATGTGACTAGGGTATGTTTCAGGTATATTATAAAAAAATATACTGTCAGTTATGCTATGGAATATTATCATATTACAAAAATAGCTGGCAACATAATGAATCTGTCATAATTCATGCTTAATTCAGATTATCTGGATTTAATTATTTGCATTTTAAGTAAATAAAATGTAAAAAGTTATGAAAATATATGTATATGTTTTAAATCTGAAAAAACTGAGTGTATTTTTCTTATTATTTTTGCATTTATCCTCATCACCAAATTCTCATAGTGCTTAGTTTTCTCATGTTGAATTTATTACTTCTCTGATCTGCACTAGTAAAGTAAGTGATTTAATATTCATGTTCAGAAGATAAAAAAAATTTTCATTCATTTGGGATGTTTCAGGCTAAAGGAAAAGACTATTCCACTTTTAAATTTCTTGTTAGGTTTGTAAGGAAGTTATGGGTAAAATACACTGATTACAAAGTTTCTAGATTCCTGGTCTCCTGCTTTCTTACAGATATCACAAGATTTAGAAAATGACTTCTGCCATAAACTCAGAGATTTAGACACTAAGATGAAAATCAAGACAGCAAATCAATTTGGGAGCTCACATACTGGAATTAAATTAAAAATTATTTATTATAGTTTCTTTGCTCATTGTGGAGAGTTACACCTGAGATGCTGCATCTAAATAGTGGATACATTTTTTGTCTTGATCAGCTGGTTGTCCTCTAAACAGAGTCTGTTCAGTCCCCTTTCATAAGGCAACCAGGGCAAGGTGCACATGTATTTTTCAGATTACATGTGTCTGGATCATATGGTGGCACGGAGCTGGGACATGGCCAGTGAACTCATCCGGACCCGTCTTAGAAACTGTAAGTCACACCTAGGTCAGAGCATTAGTCATTCTCTGTAGCAATGGCACTGAAGAGGCTGCTACCTTGAGCTTGGTCCTGTTGCTGGTTCGTGCTCCTGGACTAGTTACCTTAACTCTACTGGCTTTTTTCCATTCAGAGTGGGCTTGATTAAACTGATTAGACAGTTTTCATCACAGTTTTATTAGAATTGCCTTTTTTTTGTAGTGCAGGACTATCCATTGCAACTAGTGCAACTATTGCTGGAGAAGGACATGTAAGGAAATTCCTGGGCTTTGCATAATGTGTCAGCTTACAATAGCTGACACATCATGGAATGCTGCATAAACCAGCTAGAGAATGCTAATAAAAGGAGTATATTGGAAATGTAGTCACTTTCTTAGAGTTAGGTGCTGACATGAAACCTTGAAATAGGCACCTCTGAGAAATGGAGACTCGTGGTGTAATACTTTCTTCAGAGTCTATGTCCCGTTACCATTTGGGTATAGGGAACTGGACCACTCTCCAGTTTTAGAAAACACAAGGAAAGCACTCAGAGAGAAGAGAGAAGTATTTTCATAAACCATTTAGCTGTCTAAAGCCTTAACTGGAAAATGAGATTCCTGAGTTCCTAATCTTTTCTTAGCTTAATTGGTTTCAAATCCACAGCATGCATTTCAGTGAAGAGTGATGAGGCCACAGAGTACTTGAACTTGAGAGGCATCTTCCTCTCACCTGGGGGAGAGCTGGGTATTCATGGACAGAGCTCAGTACTACTCATAAAGGAATTTTTCCTTCAATGTTGTCAGTCAAAGTTTAATTTCTATGCTGGATTTATCTCATAAATTTTTTAGTTAATAGGTTAATGTAGCTGTGCATAAACGTAATTGTTCTCTAAATGTTACTGAGATACTAGTTTTTTAAACAGTAAGAACTACATGGAAAGTATCTATCATGTAATAAAAGTTCCATTTATTTATATCTATGTTGTAATTTTATTGGCTATTCTGCTGCTCCTGAATTAAGATGAATGCCATCTGTGGTTCACTTAATACTTCATAGGCTTTTATTACAACCCTTCTTCTGTTTTTTGTATCATACCTAAATTCATAGCTACATTCTCTAAAATTTCTCTACATGTGAAAGATCACATTATAAAAATAAAGATATATTTTCATGATGAAAATTAGTTTATATTTTACCTTCAATGGGATTTTTATATCCATCTTTTCTATTATTATACAATTGGCTTTTTCTCAATTTTGTTTTGCTCTTGTTTTCTGCTAGTATATATGACAGTTTCATTTGTATTAATCATAACACTAGAAATATCACTGCACTGATACTACACAAGCTTTGGCTACTTGTAATCCATTGGGACACTAAATCTAAATCGTGGCCTGATGCAATTCTTGCATTGCTAACAACTAACCCGTCTCAATCTAGTCAAAGCAAGCCTTGCAGTATCAGAGTCACAGAATCAATTAGGTTGGAAAAGACCTTTGAGATCATTGAGTCCAACCTATAACCTGACTCCACCTTGTCAACCAGACCATGGCACTGGGTGCCACATCCAGTCTTTTCTTAAAGTAAAAGGAAGTTGTAAGTATTCAGAATTGTTTACAATCCTGATGTATACTACTGTGTTCTGATGTTTACTATTGTGTGAGGACTGAAATAATTTCAGAAATGAGAACTGGAACCTAGAAGGGGAATAACACCTCATTGGTGAGGTAAATACAGCCACAATGACAATCTGGGAACATGATTATGTTGTCCTTTTAAACTAGATCATTTTCAACTGACTAGCATGTAAAAATACTATGTAGTCTGTATATTACTTGCATTTTGACAGGAGCGATAACAAGTTATTAATGGCTTCTTTGAAATTGAAAGAACAAATTGTAGTTTTGTATGAAATTATTTAATTTTTCTTAAATGTATCAAGAATAGTTTAACATTTCTTAATCTGATCTATGCATTTTACCTGCAGTTAGTGATTTTACACAGCGACTGAAATATGAGAACATAGGCATAAGAGCTGCAGTTACTTCCTCACTTTTGCAAAGCCAAAATAACTTTAGACACGAAAGTTAAAAAGATTATGGACGTAATAAATGAGAATATTGGTATTGGTTACACTAAACACAATTGGAAACAAATTATTTTGGTATAATTATCAATATATCAAAACTGTTTAGTCTCTATTTTGACATTTTCTGTTTATCTTTCATTAGTTGGCAAAGCCAAGTACCAGGAATCTTCCAGTAGACCTCAAAGAAAATCCGTTAAAAATACAAAAATAGCAGTTGAAAAATGAAAACCAGACTTTCACGGAAAAAGGTAGCCCAAGATAACGTATAGGTGATGACTTAAGGCAATATAAATAAATTCTGAGACGAAGTACTGTGGAATTAATATTATTCAGTCTTGTGCCTGTCAGAACTACTCTCTATCTTATTGTCGTGGTTTGACACTGGCCCAATGCCAGGCACCCACGCCTCATGATTCCCCATACGGGTCACCAAAAATACTGTCATGGTTTGACACTGGCCTGACACCAAGCACCCACGAGAGTTGCTTGTTCATCCTCCCTTGCCACAGCTGGGCAGAAGAGAGAGGGAAAAAAAATTAACAAAAACTTCACTAGTTGAGATAAGCACCGGGAGAAAACACTTCAAGGGTAAAACAGGCTTAACTTCAAGTCACAAAGGGAATTTATTACTAACAGAATCAGAGGAGGATAATGAGAAGTAAAATAAACTCTTAAAACACCTTTGCACCCCAGCCCCTCCCTCCTTCCCACTGGCAGAGCAGGGAGGCAGGGCATGGGGGTTTGTGGTCAGTTCATCACCGAGATTTTCTTCCGTTGCTCCGGGAGAAGAGGCCGTGGGGTCCCTCCCAAGGGAGACAGTTCTCCATGAACTTCCCCAGTGTGGGTCCACTCTCACGAGCAGCAGCCAAACCGCACCTGCTGCAGCGTGAGCCCCTCCCACAGGCACACAGTCCTCCCAAAACTGCTGCGGCATGGGTCTCTTCCCAGGCGGTGCAGTCCTCCAAGGACAGGCTGCTCCAGCAAGGGAACCAAGGGCCCTCTCTCTCCACCAGGTCTTCCACTGGATCACAGCCTCCTCCAGGCATCCACCCGCTCCGGCACAGGCATCTCCCCCACGGGCTGCGGGTGGATCTCTGCATTCCCCGTGGACCCATGGGCTGCAGGGGCACAGCTGCTTCACCATGGTCTTCACCACGGCCTGCAGAGGAATCTCGGCTCCGGCACCTGGAGCCCCTCCTCCCCCTCCTTCTCCACTGACCTTGGTGTTGCCATGTTGTTTTCTCTCACATGTTCTCATCTTCTTCTCTTCTCTGACTAGAAGCAAAACCTTGTGACTTTGTTTTGATTTTCTTCTTAAATATGTCATCACAGAGGCGTTACCAGCCTCTCTCATTGGCCCAGTTCTGGCCAGCAGCATGTCCATCTTCAGAGCCATCAGCCATTGGCTCTGCCGGACATGGTGGAAACTTCCAGGAGGTTCTCACAGGAGCCCCCTCTGTGGCCTCCCTGCTGCCAAAAACCAGGCTGAACAAAACCAATACACTTATACAAATACCCAACTATTTGGGATGGCAGAATAAGGTAGAACTATGAATTTTCCTTAGGCTAGTGTTAACTGCAGTTTAACGAATCTGTATGGGAAATAGTGTTTAAATACATGAGTAATCTCTTCTAATGCTAAGCTTTTAATATAGAATTTTTTTTCTGTATATGCTGCACATCTGAATCTTCATAGATCTCAGAAATAATAGATATAACCTCCATTCTGTATATATACCTTTATGAAGAGAATATATGTAGTACCACCTAGTGCCACAGTATGGCACAACTTCACTTCAAATACCAGAAGTATCTGATGTTATTAGAAGGTAAAGAACACGAACTTTGTGTTTCATAAATACATTTAAAAATAATTTTGTCATTCTTATCTTTCCTAAATTTCTATTTATCTTGAAGTACTTATTTTCTTCCTTCCAAGGTTTAATGTGTTTTTAGAATGTAAAGAAAAAAAAAAATATTTACAATATCCCATTCGCTATTATCTGTAAAGACTGAATGATATGATGGACTGCTAGAGTCTGCTGAAACTGTTCGATGCTGGGGCATGGAAATACTGGTATGCAAATTTAACGGAAGTCACTTGGCTGATTAATACCAGAGGATCAGCTAACTGCATACTGGTGGAGGAGATAAGGTTCCCATAATCTACACTGGAAAGTTGCTGGGAAAGACAGTGTGATTTTGCTCCTCCGTGGGGAAAAGTCAGACCAGTACTTTGGATTGTCTTTGCTCAAACAGCCAGGTAGGCTAGTTGACTAATGTGGGGAAATATGCTGAGTCTCTACCAGAGTGATTTATGTTTCCACTACTCCTTTAGACTGTTAATAAAATAGTGGAATCAAATCAGGGCCACTCACCCATGAACTCATACAACATTTTGTTTGATTTATTTGGTTTTTGAATGTTAATGTCATGGTAGAGAAAAAGCAGAATTGTATATACCAGACCGATGCTCAAAAGTGAGCCTGAGAGAATACTCAGGTTTCCTTTTGCTTCCTATCTGGCAGGGTTGGAATGTGTTGTGCTGAATTTTTGTGCTATGTTGAATGGATGTATATACATTATTAATAGAACCTTGAGCCCTGTCACTAAAAAAAGCTGAACTGAATCTATCCTGGCAAATCAGAAATTATATTAGTGATCATTAAGAGCATATAATTTTCCTCAATAAAAACTAATAAACAGGAACATGTATAGTTTAAAAAGCCAGTGGAGAAGACCACATATTAAAAATTATGATGGCATCTACTGTTAGATCATGATCACTATGTTAAGTCATTCAATCATTAATTCATTAAATTGATTTATTTTATTAATTTTTTCTTATAATTAGTTTAATTAATAGAGCTTTTATATGCATGGATATTTTAACATCTTAGGCATTTCTATAATAGTTACAATAAAGGAACAGCTATTTTATAATTTTATAGCACTATATCCTTGTTGTTTAAAACATCTAAAAAATAACTTTTATTTTATGTTAAAGATCTGCTTAGTGTTACTATACTTGATAAGCTGCCCAAACACATAAGTCCGAGTAGTAGATACTTTAAAAATAGGGAGAAAAAATGGAAAATGTACAAATTAAGATACAGTAGTATTTTATCTTTATTTATATTTGGAAGGGACTGAGATAAAAGATTACTTTTATGTTTCTTTTTTAGAAAAACCCCATCTAATTAAATATGCTACTGTCTTTCAGTTTCAGCCCAGATGAGAGAAATTGCTGAAGGGCAATGAACTGTCTTCATCTCTGAAATCTCTCACTCCATTCATCTGTCAGGTCAAACCTGTTTTGACAGTGAAATCTTTATTTTTGTATTTTAAAGGAGACTCAAAGCTTGTGAAAGGTGCCAGACTGACAGTACAGAAAGGTGAAGTAGTCTGTTTATTCACGGAAGAGATACTGCTCATCAAGTGACATCAGCACTGAAGATTTTACTAGAAAGTTTACACAGGCTTTAGCATTAAAGTACAGTTGCTTCATAATTGATTTTGCGGGTCATAATTTAAAAACCACAGCAAGGCCTAGAAGATTGTTGCCTACTACAACTAATAACAGCACCAGGTTTATCAGTTTTTATAGTTTAGTTTCCTACTTTAGTCTTTTGTATGTACGAAGCTGTTTTCAATCTGTTTACGTCTTCCATTTGACTACTCATTGTGTAAGGTCAATTGAGATTATGTGCTGCCATTTTATATACATCTAGTTTGCCACTGGTTCTTTTTGAGATGATCTTTACCACAGTAATCTATTGCGAGATAACTGCAAAGCTGGACAGCAATATATTACACTTGATGGTAAAGTAGGAAACGATGGATCATAAAAGGCGAGGAAGAATAAGAAAGAAGGAAAGTATAGCAAGCTTATCATTTGGTAAAGCATGGGACAGGCAGATGCAGAATATAGAAATAGAAAAAGACCTGGAGACATTAGGACAATTCAGAAATGGAAACAAAGATATTAGGCAAAAAAAGGAAAAACAGAAACAAGTAAAACAAAAACCAGAGAATGTTAAGTATGAATATGAGGGCACAATAAATATTTATGTAAAAATGTGCTCATTTTTGGAGTGTGCTTGTTATACACAATTATGATGCTCATTTTTCTTCATTACAGCCATGGGGCTGTATCAATATTTTTCTTTGCTTGGAGAACCAATATGCATAAGATCAATCACTCAGAAAAGCTGTTTTGCATTGCTAGGATGTTACATCTTTTCTTTTAATGATATTTTTCTTGGAATGTATTAAGTTGAGTAGTTTCCAAATATATATTTTATTAATTTAATTAATAAAATTCCCGTACTTTTCTCTAAATATTGCAGCATTCTTCTCAAAGCCTTCTAGTTAATTTTTATTTCTTTTCTTCTTATCCTTTTTTACTCAATGTGTTTGATGAATGTTTGTGTGTAAACCCTTTTTATCAAATCCAACACATTTACATTTGACTTTGAAAAGTAAAACTTCTGTATTTTCATAGATAAGAGTTTATTACTCTATTCAAAGGGAAATTAAGCATTTGGACAGTGAATCAAAGCCTATGGCTTATTGTCCTCTGTTAGTCAAAATGCAGTTGCAATGACTGCATGTTAAAGGATGTGAACTGAATGTGGCCCAGCATATTTAGCCTATGTGTCAGGAGTGGAGGAAGAAAGAACTATCGATTTTGTTAAAATCTTACAAAAATGCAGAAAATGTGTTATCTGTGTTTTCATTGCTGACGATGCTTGTTTAAATCCATTTAAATTTTAAAAAGATCAAAAATTACATTATGATGCTTTGCTTCTTTAAAATAAGTATTTTCTCAATAATCTTATAAGATAAATGGTAGTCTTCAGTGGAATAAGGTTATAATGGTTTTAGTATTGTAATTGTGCTATTTTTGTTCCCTATGCTTGTTCTAATTCACTTTCATACACCAACAGTAATTTTGATTTGGCTAAATTTTTTATAAGAGCTGAATGTCTTTGTGAATATGAAATTAGCATAATTCATTATTTTACTTCTTTAAGCCAGATCCTCCAGCTCTTATTTAAGCAAAAACCTTGCTGAAGTGTATACCTATGCCTGAAGCAGAGTTTTGACTTGAATAAGGCCTTCAGACCAGATCTTTTGTTTAATAATACATATATAAATAACTTATGTTGTAGATATTTTGATTCATAAGTTAAAGAACTAGCATTTAATTCTTTGTATATTACCACTGAATATAATTTAAAATTAAGGAAGAAAGTTAAGATTAATTTAATGATAAAAGTTAGAATAAAACTAGAATGAGGAAAGTTTTAATGACTAGTATACAAACTCTGCAAGGAAGAACTAGGTTGGTTTTTCTGTATGTAGGTTCCATCTGAGAATCTGCAAGTAGAAATTACAGCACATACCAGCAGTACTGTGACTGATGTTAGATTTCCTTGTTTTTTAAATGTGTTTCCATATTTTAAATGCAAGCTGGATTTTTCATGCAGAATGTAAAGCATTTTGCATTTGATCCTGAACATGAAACCATTTAATGTAGTTTTGATTAAGGGGTGGAACTGTGACTTGCATAAGGTTTTTTGCTTAGTTCTGATGTGGCTGAAATTTCAATGAACCATTTACGTAGGATATTGGTATGATTAAAAGATGATGGGACTCCTGTAGGATTCAGTAATCAAATTTTTTGTCATTATTACAGTAGTAACTGATGAAATTCCAACATCATTAAATCAGTTTCAACTGAAAATTTAATTCATTTGACTTAACTAATATATACAAAAAAGACTCCTTTTTCCTTTTGCAACCAAAAATGAAAATGCAATACAACCACATGGATTTTCTTGTGAATACTTATGGAAGCAATTGAAATAAGTCTATTCATGTATGTCCTTTTATCAGAATATATTTATTTTCATTCTACCTTAAATAATAATTTGTCTTTTACAAACTTGACTTAGACATGACTCATTCCTTATGAGCACTGGAAGAGAAAAGGCACCTCTTAGGGGTCATGCAGTGTATTCCCTGGCAGAAAATTTGGCTTCACCAAAAATAGTGTGTGCTTTATAATTGACTTTAGTAAGTTTAATAAAATTGTACCACATATATGTGTTATGAGATAAAGATTAATCTGAAAAGCAGAGCTGCTACATCAGAATTTCTCTGTCATTAATCATTTGTCTTTGTGTTACGTATGCTTAAAAGAATGCCTACACTGATTCTATGTACACTTAAGTCAATGACTTGAGGAAAAGAAGCAGGTCTAATTTTAAAGACAGCACTGTCGCTGTTTTGGCTATGTGAACATGAATATATCTGCAGCAAATGAAAGTTGAGACTGAAACCTGGGAAGGGCTGGTGCCACTTGATGCTGAGGCAATTTAATAGTTTACTCAATGATTTGAAAAAATTAGTCAGGATTCACAAAGAAGATTTATGATCATAATTATAGTATGTACTTTTTAAGCATGGTGTTATTCAGTCACATTTGTAATCAGCATGGTCACTTAAGCTTCCTGTAGAATGCATGTGGAAAATAGGGAATCTCAGATTGTGATCCACAAAAGCCTGAATTCCAGGTGTGTGTCGTCTGAACTGATAAGGGCAAGACGGGTGCTACAAGTCCTGGCCCTTAGTATGAATGGATTTAAACTCAGGCTTTGTGATGTCATCCTAAGACCCCGAGTTGTGGGAGTTGGCCATGAGTCTCCTCCATTTGCTTTTAACTGAAATTTTGTTCTCATTGCATGATTAAGTAAATGCCCACTGTAGAAGAAAATACAACATAATGGTCCCTCAGACTGGGAACTGACTACTGGACACCAAGACAGTCTTCTATTTGATGTCTCTTTCCCTGCAGACCACTATGCCTACCACTATTGCTACAAGCTGAACTTGCTGGGATTGCATTTTCTATCACAAGAAAAGGCAAAGCCACTTATGCTATCTCCTTGTACTTAGAAGATAGATTCCAGCAAAACTTGAGTCTTGATCTCAAAGTTGAATCCAAAGACAGATTTTGGCAGTCTGTATTTCTGTGGTAGAAGTGTGCATATTCATGTACAAATGCAGATATAACCACACATATTTATAGAAAAAATTTCAGATATGATTCAGCATATCGAGACATACATTATTGGCACTTCAGTTGGTGTATTTCTGTAACTCTTAGAAAAAGTGGTAGGAATGGCATAGAAATAATTAAAACCCTTTAAAAAATGTATGAGTTACTTGAAAGAATTTGCGATTGCAGCAGTTGCATATGTGAAAGTAAATATTATTTATTCATGCATTTTCAATGTGTAAAATTCCAAGTGAAACCAATGTTGAAAATGCTGATAATGGGATTTCAATTAAATATTCAGTGGATTAACTGCTATACACTTTTTGGCATAGGTTGAAGGGGATACTCTGTCTCTGAGGATATTCAGGAAAAGTTTTAATTAAAAACACAGCTACTGTTTTCTGAACAGAAGAATTCTGGGCAGCAGGCTAAAAGAAGTACTGCAAATTTGGGGTAAGTAAATGAATATTTAAATGTAAGCATAAGTTCATCTAGAAAAAATAGTACAGAAAATGCTATTACATATCCAGCATAAGTAAACCTGGACTATTGTTATGAGCATATACTTAGTAAGTAATGCCTTTATACAGTTCTTTCTTACTTTGTAGGCTGTGTATGGGGGTAGTGACATATTTGAAATTTTAAACCTCCTAACCTGTGCATCAGTATGAAAGGCTGCAAGAAATGCCTCTAGAAAGATTTTGAAAATTGTGTATGGTGATAAATACAATGTCATACTCATGAACAGTAATATGCAGAGCAGTAAGTAGGTTTAGTGGTAATATCTTATGTGAAAAATGGAGAAAATATAGGAGAAAATGTAATGTGACTAAAAATTACACTTTTCTAGTGGAGAGAGTGAGTTTCAATTGACCATTTTTCTTTTTCAATCAGGAATTGGGTCATTTTGGATTCAAACCTTTTTATACCCCTACGAATTTTTCCAATAATTTGATTTTCCTTTTTCGATCAGAACATAAATCAAAAATAGTGAAATTAGTATTGAGACAAAAATTCTTTTCCTAGTTATATCTAGAAATCAGAAGCTAAAATAATGACATGTTAAGAGAACTGCTGTATTTTTAGAGTGACTTTGAAAATACGATATCCTTTAATTCTGTTTTTACCATCACTGTCTGAACTCAGGGACAGATTTTCTCATTTTACCTTGTATGAGGTAGATAACGTTGGTGGGAAGAGGCCCTCAGTGAGAATTTCTGTTGATGATTTATGACCAATAATCAAATGTGGGTCACTTTTATAGTTGTGCTATCTCTGCATTACCTATTAAAATGAAGATATAATATATTCTCACTTTTAGTGGGTAATAAGCATACCTGGTATGCTTAATACCTGGTAAAGTAGGGAACTCTATTGGTTAAGACTATGGTAGGTCAGCTTTGCTAGTAGGTGTCAGACCCATTTCCAAGAAGGTCTTCCCTGTGTTTTAGTGAAAAGTTGAGGAACATGCCATTCCTTGTGGGAACCTCCACTCCCATTGGCAGGCAGTTGCCATCGGTGCTTTCCAGGATCCTCCCAGGCTGTTTGTGCTTCACTTGTTGCTTCTGCAGCAATGTCAGGGTGGTTGAAGTCCCCCACAAGAACCAGGGTCTGTGACTGTGAGGCTGCTCCGAGCTGCCTGTACAAGGCCTCGTCCACGCTCTCCTCTCGCCCAGGAGCCTGTAGCAAACACCCACAACAGTGTCACTTGCTACTCTGCCCTCTTATCCTACTCTGCCCTTTTATCCTAACTCATAAGCTCTCGATTTGCTCATCATCCACCCCAAGACAGAGCCTGATACATACCAAGTGTTGTCTCACATAGAGGGAAACTCCACCACTGTGCTTTCCCAGTCCGTCTTTCCCAAACAGCTTGCAGCTGTTCATGACAACATTCCAGTCATGTGAGCTGTCCCACAATGTCTCTGTAATTGCAATAAGATCAAAACCCCTTGACAGCACACAGATCTCTAGTTCCTCCTGTTTGTTCCCCATACTGTGTGCATTCGTGCACACAGACTTTATAGAAGTATTTGATTGTGTCAATATCCCAGTGAGGGTACAAAGGAATGCCCCACAGTCCATTCTTGTTGTTATGCCTTTGGGTACTTGTGCTCGTCGGAGGTGTCTCCTCTTTAAGCCTCATTTTGCTACTTGGGTGGTCGCAATAGCTCTCCCTTTCCCACACCTCACATCTGTCAAGCCTGGCTCTATTCCTCTCCTCTTTCAAATCTAGATTAAAGCTCTCTCAATGAGCCCTGCTAAGTCCAGAGCTAAGATCTTTTTTCTCTTTGAGACACATGGACCCTGTGTGTTGCTATCAGGCTCAGTGTTACATAAACTGACCTGTGACCAAATCCCTCAAATTCTGCTAATACCACCAGTCTCAAAGCCAGGTATTAATCTGCATGATTTTCCTATTTCTTGCCCCATCATTCCCTGCAACTGGCAGGACAGAACACAGCTTGTGCTCCATATTCCAAGGTCTTGAGGTCCCTCTTGATTGTCTGCAGCCTTCTCAGGACTCCATCAGCACCCAGTGGGAAAACCAGTAGCGGGTAATAATGACTGGACTGTTTCAGGCTGGGACATTTCTTCTATATTCAGGGCGTGCAGATGCCACACGAAGGAAGCTCATTGCAGTCTGTGATCTTTTAGGAACAGGCTAAGTGTTCGAACCAAAGGACCACACACTGCTGACCAGACACCAGGTTTGATTTTTCAGAACATTGAAACCCAAATTGTTTTTACTGTGATCTTTAACTGCAAAGTGAATAGTCAGTATCTGCTTATCATCCAGGGGCCAAAAGTTAACCTTAGCAGTTTGACATATAGTACTTGCTCCATTTGCTCAAGTGATTTTAACTCTGTCGTTCTCAGCATCCTGCTGCATTCATATTGGACATTATCCTCCCTTATCTATTAAAATGTTATTAATTGTCAGTGACAACCAACTGGGATCTCAATATATGGGCTGTTATTATGTATGCATTGATAGGATTCCACTTGCTGAACTTCAGTCTTGCCTGGCTTGTGGCCATGATGCTCTTGCACATCAGCCACCTGAATGAGATCAAATGGGGTCATTTTTCATTTGTGATTCCCTGCTCCACCTCAAGGTTTTGTAGTGGATCTGTCATCATGTGGCAGGGAATTTGAAAGAAATAAAGAACAGTTTGTCTACCCATGTTGGTTATCATAGGGATCACCCCCTATATTTCTATCCTATTCTTCAAGGAATATGATTAGTTTTCTAATCTGTACAATGCTGTGTGGATTGGTAGCTCACTTGAGGGTCCTCTCTACCTTTTCTTCCAATTACAAGAATAGTGAAACATACAATTTAGTATAGCGTGAACCGGTGGAAGGCTGTACAAAGTAAAAAGTTTATGGTTAGTAAGAAAAGCCACATAAATATTCTGAAGAAACACTTTTAGCTCTATCAAAAAAATGGAAAATATTTTGGATAAAACACTGCACACATGTACTAGCAAGAAGCTGGACTATGTTTTTCTCTTACCTCCAGTGAGGTAGTTTGCTTTCTGTTAATTACTTGCACCCCTGCAAAGAGATTTTCGTCTTCATTCGTTGCATGTACAATATCACTTGGGCAGAACTTGTCTCATGACCATGTTGCTCAACTATCAGAATACATTTTCAGGCAAAGCAAGCAAATGAAATGCACCTTCTTGATGTTCTGACTCTAATGAACAGATTGTAAACTGTATCTGAGAAAGCAGTGTTAACAAACCACCACCTGCTAAAACATCACTGTAAGATAAACTAACTTGGATAATTCAGTTCAATTATAAATCTGATTAATTTCATCCACACAGGTGCACTCAGTCTAAATCAGTACACAACGAACATAGTTTGCACTTTGGTGAACACTGGCTCTTTCTACAACTAAATTGTTCTACTTTCTGGTATGGCATCTAAAGTTTAATCAACTGTAAGTAAGCTGAACAATCAGGAAACATATTTTATGTATACTTCTTGAGCCACGCATTTTTAAAATAAAATATATTCATAACTAAAAATTTAATTTAATATTACAAATTATTAATTGAATGTAACAAAAAAAAGTCAAAGTGTATCTGTATATATAAATGAACTTCTAGTTACCTTTAATACAAAGATAAAAGTTCAGTAAAACCTTAAATAAATTCTTAATTCATTGCTATTAATATTATGGGTTATGGGAATTTAAAAGAGGTCAAAAATAGTTCTAGTGTAAACAATACATGTCTTTTATGAAATACCTTCTTGGAGGGTTTGCTGCTTAACCACCTGTAGTTCCTTGAGTCCTCCTAGATGCCCTTTTTGAAGTATCGATGTAGCTCAAGACTCTGGTTCAGGCTGTTACATATTAATGCAATTAGTTGAAGTTGTAGCACTGTAATTTTAATTATTTTCATGTAAGGAAGTAACACAATGGGTGGTATAACTTGCAGACTGATTAAATGATATAGAGAAAGAGAAGTGTTTTAGGTTCTACTTCTTCAGTTTATAGCTCCTTTCATAGAGAAATGTGTAGCACCATATGTTCAATTTAACTTCTGGTATAGAAGTAGTAGATTTTATTCAAATCCATTAAAAACATAAAACAAAGAATACACTGAGAATTTTGTACAAGAGTGCTCCTACTAGTTATTTTTTTGTACAATAAGAGTAAGTGCGGACAGCTCAAGAAGGCCCTTTATTCCTCTTTATATTTGCAGATGAGTATTTTTGAAAACTTATCCAATATTTAGTTCTAAGATCACAGGTGAGAAGTTGATAATTCAAAGTGTTGAGGGTTTTAAAATCAACAGCTTGAAACAAGTTTGTATTGTCTGTTCTAGGAAGGGTTGGATGCTATATTTCTTGGTCACAATATTTGTATTAGACACACCCCAGTTGTAGCAAGGCTTATACAAGCAGAAGTCTATAGTGCTTTTTTTTTTAGGTGCAATTTATACTGATTTCACAAATTAAGTAAGTTACTAGCAGTATAGGGTATTTTGCTGATTTAAATTAGTTACAATAAAACTCTTTTCAGTATCAAAAAATAACTAAAAGTCACACTTTCATATGACTTTTCAGACTGACAAAAATATCTCATTTAGACACCAGGAAAAAATGCAATTTGTTTTGAATGCCCTTTCAGATTTAGTACAGGTTATCTTCCTAACTGTTGATAATTATTTAAGGACGATAGGCATTTGGATGCAACAGATACTGAAAAAATAACTAAGTGATCAGTGAAGCTCATGACAGGACTGATTGCATTGACATTTCCATTGACTTTTTTGTATTTTGAAAGTTTGAGTTAGCTGTGATGTTATTTAAATACTGTCTAATTTTATAGTCACTTCCATGGTGCAGGAAAAAAACCCAATTAAAGTAAAATAAAATGTATAATTCCTTTTTTTCTTCTTTCTTTTTTTTACATGGTTGAAATGTACTGCACTTCTACTTTCCTTGCCACTTCTTTCTGGATAGTGTAAGTCAGATTAATAACAGGAATGTACATTTGCTATGGTGCAATGTAGCTATGAGGTGTGCTGGGTGCAGAAGAAATGGTTTTAGTCTTTTCTAAGAGGTTTTGTTGTGCAGAGAAATCAACAGAAGTCTGGGATACCAAGACTGATTAATAATTCCAAATCTATATTAAGGAGCTGGGCAACTTTTTATAAGATACAATTAATGAAGTATTAATCTTACTCAGAATATGGACTTTATCTACAGGAGTTGTTAATGAGATCAGAATCAGACGCAGTGTTGCTTTTCCCAATGTCAAAGTCCTTCATATATTTTCTATTTTCTTTTTCAAACACAAAATCACTAGTGAAAGGGTTAGTGTCATCCAGAAAATTTATTTTTTGCATGGTGTTATCTATTACTTTCATGGCAGAAACCATATTGCTGTAGTGAACACCTCAGTAAAAGATAAGGAGATAAGGAGATAAAGGAGATAAAGGAGATAAGGAGATAAATCTCTCATGGAATTGATTCAATCTGGCAAACTCCCGTGTGTCTCCTTTGTGTATCGAAGGAGCTGTGCCAAGTAGCTCAGGCTAACTTTCATAAGGACCAGTTTAGGCAGCAGTGTTACTACTTCACTTCTAAAGGGTTAAATCAGGAAGGAATTTGAGCATGGAGCATTAGTTCTTTCATAAATGTGTATTACACACATTTGCTATGTAATGTAGAAAAGCTCCATGTTTCCATTTTAGGATATGGGTTGTGATAGCTACATGAAGGGTCAGTTTTTACTTTGGATAGCTGCAGCAGATGATATGAATTAAATAGTATCTTTCATAGTGCTAAATGTGACAGAACGTCATGCTTTTTATTTATTAATTTGTGAGATCTACGTGCCCTTTACTTGTTGAAAGATTTTGGATTACTTTTTTTTACAGTGCTTAAAACCATTCTGAATCTATAGATTCTGAGGCTATTGTTTTTGCCTGCAAGATGTAGCTTAATCTTCTCTGGCATTTCCATTGGGTATGATCCAGTTCTATTACTCTAACTGGTACTAGTGATATTTAAGATCCTTGTTTAACAGTCCAAAACTTGTGCTTGACTCTTTGGTGCTGAAGTTGAAATAAATATATTTGAAGTGAATTTCTGAATCATAGCCTGATTTATATAGGTTTCCAAGTACCTACAGCCACACCACATTAGTTTTATATCAGTCTTTTAATATTTTGCGTATATTCTTCGTAATTCATACTGTAGCAGTGGATGCTGCTTGTTCTTTTCTTATAAATGCAAATTTATAATAAATTTTGATCTTTTATTGTTAAAAATGCTAATGAAGCATTGAAATGAAGTACAAAAATAATGATTGATATGGAAAATGTTATTAATGGTATTGCATTTTTGTGAATATAATGCATATTTCCAGTGAAAATATTTCTTGTTATTTGAAATGCTTGATTCAATCTCAAATTTATTTACACCATGTGTAAATACATAGATTTTGTACAAAAGCATTGTGTGCAGGTAGACCAGTAAAAAGAAACCACTTTTTTTTTTTTTTAAACTGTTCTGTAACTTTTAATGATAGAGAAGTCTAGACTGAGTTTTATGTCATATATTTTTACACTGGAAACTATAACTTGTAACATATAATGATTTTTATAACATTTGTACATTTATTTATAAAGTCAAAATCTTAAAATTTCCTTCATAAGTAAAAATATTATTTTATTTCTTTTGAGAGATAACTTGCTGATTTTTTTTATTTAGCTAATCCCTTCTATGTGATTTTTCCAATACTGGGATTAATTTTAGCTAATACTATCTAATCAGTGTGAGATGAGCCTATACTGCTTTACTCGTTCTTGGGAATTACTATTTTTCTTACTTTCGGGGCTTTTAAAGACTTTGCCAAGGAAGACTTAAGCTAATATCTATTTATGAGGAAATGGAGAGATATGATACATATGTAAACATTTATTTACTACACAGGGCTTAATGGATAGATCGGATGGAAATAGGTTATACATATAAGTAGAATATGTGTAAGATAAATGTTTGCTGCTGTTGATGAAAATCTTACCGTTTTTTCACCATGTGCTTTCAGGCTCATTCCACATTATTCCTCATTGAGTTCTGGTTTATTAAGTCTCCAGAGTTCAATTAAAATATTGTGTATCTTTGTAAAAAAGCCATTGCTACTTCTGAGTTGGTACTTCTATCATTTTTCTGTACTTCTCCATAATATTTTTAACTACTTGACATAGCTCCTTTGTGCATCTCATTTATTTTTAAGTATTGGCAGCCTATGATGGGGAGTTCTATTGCTGCTGCGCTGTTCCTTTGCCATCATCTCCTCTAGAGTCTGAACAGGCCCTTAATTCAACAGCACATGGACATTCTTGATTTCCATAATCGTTAGTGACCACTTGCAAGATTTTAATGTAACCTTGTGTCATGAATTGTTTCTGAGTATATTATTGTCCTTACTTCCACGTTGTATCTGCCAGTTATGCGACTTCGACTAGAACAACTGAATCAAGGCTGTGATGAACCTCAAGATGCCTGAAGACATCTCAGTTTAAGTATGTTGAAATTAATATTGTTCTGAAAGACAAACTTCTAGGAATCTGACAGTTTGTAATCTAAATGAACTCTTCAGTGTCTTGAAGATGGCTTTTTGTTTGCTGTCTCTTACAGGGACTTTGAATATACTGGTGGACTTCTCTAATTTATAAACTGTTTGACATGAACAAAATAATTTCTGCGTCTAAGTGACATAATGACTTGGAGACACAGAGCTTTAAGCCTGGCTTCTGCAAATGTTTTTGAACCTGTTTTTGAGTAGCCTAACAGAAACAAATAGACATGTACATGTGTGCATGTATTTACGAGATCAGGCTGCAATTTTCTAAAGAATTGTTTGGGACTTTGGTATTCTGTAAAACTGTCACATGGGATGTAAGAAGAGTAATTCATATTTTAATACTGTCTTTTAATTTTTCCATTTTAGGATTTTAATGTTGCAGATTGAGACACAATTTGCAATAAAATACATATTTATACTATGAGGGGCTGTCTTCTCCATAATCTATTAAAATAGTGCTTTGTAAAGAAACAAGCAATAAATTATCCATCTTTCTTGCACAATTCAAAATGGAAACCCCTAATGGGTGGTTATATGATCTTTATTCTTTATTGGCACATATATACATGCCTCCTATTAGGCTTTGGTGGATTTGCAAAGAAGGGATTTAATTATTTATTGGCTGCTGAATATCATATTTTTACTTCACATGTTGGTGATGATTAATTCTTTTTGTAATTTTCTGATGAATTATTTCTGTTTCTGCCTAATCAGCAGGCATACTGTGAAATATAATTGCACTTGAAAGAAAATTACGGTCTCCTGAGATGAATAAGTTTGATGATTAAATTACGTAGAATAAAGCAATAACATTCACATACCCAACCAAGATGACATACTCATCCTTTGCTGTGCTTTGATGACCTTCATAAAAACAGAGTATATTTTTAGAAAAAAATCCATATATGTCAAGTCAGACTACATGATATGAAATTTGAGGAATTCTAAACAAGATATAGCCTTACAGAAAATACAAAAATTTCACCTTTTTAAATTAAAAAAATACTGGTCCTTGTCCAGGTTCAGCATAATGTAAATCACTGAGGCTGGAAAAAGCTCTTAAAATTGATCAAACGCCATACTTACTACTAAAGTTAATTTCTGGACTTGATCAGAAATAAGTTTACAGGCTGCTGTTCATATCAGCAGGAGGTGGACTTGGTTGGAAGGCACCTTAAAAATCATCTAGTTCCAACTGCCCTTTCCCGCTGCCTCAACCCCCCCAGGCAGGGATGCTGTAATATTTACAAAATTCCCACATTTTTAAGACAAGTAAGACTTTGCTTTATAAGTAATAGATATTTGTGTATAAGTAAGCCGAACAGTTGTCTAGGTATATGTTATGGAATACCATTATTAAAAGATGTAAAATTAAGTTTTGCTGCATTTAGTGGAGCTCATTTTGAAAGGTAAACTTCAGATTTCATGAGAATGGCACCTTAAATTGATTTTGCAGGTTTTCCAATGAATCTGAGCTCTTCAGATTGCTAATTCTGAGTTACAGCTTCTATTTGACAACTTGGATTGAGTGCAAAATCATGCAAATTGAGCCACGAATCACAAAAAAAGGAGAAGAAAATTAGCCTTTGGCATGCAGGGCTGACATTCCATGAGAAATTTCTCAAAAAGTGCTTATAGTATAGATTGTCACCAAGATTGAAGTGCATGGTAGCAAATCTCTCTGGTCCAAGTAGTCATTTTTTCTCAGTTCAGTGATTGCTAAATCTTGGTAGAAGAATTTCAGAAAAAAACTGTCCCTCCAAAATAAATAATCTATTAGAACAACTCCCTGTAATTTTTAAAATAGAACTTGAATTTGGAACTTTCTATGACAGGTGATCTTTGATGCTGAGTCTCAGAAGAGGTTTTGTATGATATTTCTGAGGAATGCTGGGAGATGTGAAGGAAAAAAAACAAACCCTGAATAAATGGACAGAATTAATATGTTGAGTGCAGTGCAGCTCTGCTTAAAAGAATGATTCAGTAGTCATATTTTAATACAGAATCAAATGTGGATAGCCAGAGGTTTAGCCGATCTAAGTCACTGAAGGCATGTTGTTAGGTTATATGTAATTTATATACATTTGTATATATATGAAATAAACACAGGAACCAGTTATTTTATTTCCTGCTTCATTCAGAGCAATGCATTTCATTACAAATTAGAATCTCTTCTCTTCTCTTCTCTTCTCTTCTCTTCTCTTCTCTTCTCTTCTCTTCTCTCTTCTTCTCTTCTTTTCTCTTCTCTTCTCTTCTCTTCTCTTCTCTTCTCTTCTCTTCTCTTCTCTTTTTTTTTTTCTTTTCAATAAAAAGAAAATCAGGTAAAACTTTCAAGGTCTTTTGTATGCAGGTGAATAGATTAAGAATGTTTTGGATGTTCCTTGAGTTTAAGATCCATAAATCCAGAAGATGATGTCTAAACTCTAAGCAATTTAAATATAAACATATCTATGTTTCTTTCTTAAAAAAAATAGGAATAACAAACTTATTATCGTATTTATTACCATATTGCACTAGTGTAGGTCAAGGGGAAGTGACAGTAGTAAGTTTCCCAGCTGCCAGTTACCCCAGTTTGAAATTAAAAAATAATAGTGCATGGAGTACTCTCTTGTTCTGGTTCCCTTCACCAAAATTTATGCAGAAGGATCCTAACATATATCTTCAGGCATGGAGAAGTGTAGATTTTCTATTTCCATGTTGGGTTGGCATCATCATACAGCTAGAAATATCATGAAGTTTTCATTAAAATAGGGAAGTTTTGTTATATTTCTGAATCTACTAATCTCTTTTATGTTTGAATGAAGTTACATCTAAAACCCACAATGATGCTACAATGTTTTGACTTTGCATGCTCTATAACTTTTGTAAAATCTTTGTCAAAAAAAGGTAATAAGAATGGCAACTTTGCACAAGTTCAGACATAACCTGCAGACTCGTATTTTTGTACAGATTGGACTTCTACTGTTTTTAAGTGAATGTATGTGTGGTTAGGTGGTCTTTTAGGAGTGTGACTTACAGAATAGAATGTTAGGAGAGACTGAATCTTGGAGGGGGAAAGAATGGCAGCTCCCATAAGCTGGAGATGCCACATGGTACACAGAATATAGATGCCTTGTTGTGAATATATACACTGCTTGGGTTACTTCTCCAGAATGAAATACTTAGGACTGCTGACGTAAAATGCCAAAGAACTGTAAATTGATTTTTCTGATAGGTTTGAATGTTACAGAAATTATTTAATTCAAAACATTTTACTCTGGTGTTTCTCTTTTGGTTCGGTTTGGTTTTTTTTCTAAATCCCTGGGCCTGCTCTTGCTAATGCTTGTAACAAGGACTGTCCTGCTAACTATTTCATGTTTATTGAATGAAAGAAGATTCTGGGAAGAAAACACAGCTGGACAGTGGTGCTGAAGGAAATGGCATGTAGGGTTTAAAAAATATACTTTATGCTATTATGAATACACAAGAAGACCTTTGAAAGAACCTTGGCCATAGTAAAAAAACATAAACTGTTGAAAGAATAAATCTTAAAAGGAAAAGCAGCAGAAGGGTATAAGGAGCTTTCTGTGTGCGTGCAGAACTTGAATACAGCTGAGGTCATATCTCTTCAAAGAGCTTTTTTACAAGACCCTTACATTTGCAAGAGATGGGTCTGTTTCTCTTCATACCTATGAATATGCAGGTAAATGAAATCCAAATCTAGTGTGTGATTGGGGTTATCAGTGTTTGAAAGCTCTCTTATGGTGCTCATGGGGATGAAATGCAATCTCCCTCAAGCAGAAATTCTAGTAGTAAATGGGCTTGTTTTGTTAATGAGAAGGCAGAAATATTTGCAACAGGGATTCTGATTTTGGTAGGCTACTGGAGAATGAGCACTCTGGTGACAGCTGGATTAGGATTCCTCTCATCTAGTACTAAACTTCTCCATCTAAGGCAGTAGAAATAAAGTAATAGTAGGTTTCCCTTGTAGTCCACTAGACACACTTTAACTCATAGTTCTCGAATCCTTTTTCGTGTTGTGTTTTAGGATGAAGGTTTCGTTCTATGGGAATTCTTTAAGATGAAGTAAGGCACACTCTAGAAGTGTCTCTATCACAAACAAGTTAAATGAAGGAAAGTGTTGCGGTGCGTTATGGCCGGTTCCATGGCCAGCAATATCATATTGGCCACTGCCATCTCCCCCTTTCCACCCTGTGTTTGGTTCTTCCCACAGAGGGTTCTGGGTTACCTGATTCCCCATTAGCCCACGGTATTTCTCTCCTCCCACGTTATCCTCTATTGGTCTGTACCCTTTACCCGCCAGGATTCAAACCCATGTCTCTGTATTATTGGTTGTTTCATGTTTTCCCCTCCCATTTGGTAAGGGCATAACAAGCCCTGGTAACGGCTTTTCGGCACTTTTTCTCGTGACCTCCAAGTTGAATAAACCTTCTCCTGCTTTTCCACGAAGAAGTCCCTCCGCTTCATTCCTACCTCCTCGGCGCGCCCTCAACATCGGTGGGTTAGGCGAAACCATGCTGGAACTTCGCCAACCCTCCCGCGCCCTTGCGAGCTGCCTCCATCATCCCCTCCCGTGCGGGCGGGTGCCCGATGCTTGGTCACCCCGCCAGCTGGACAGATGGCTTCGTGGCAGGAAAGTTCTTGTGATGAGGCAAGTAGATTTCTCAAAATGTTGAAGTCCATGTAGGTTTACTCCTAATATACTGCAGCTATTGATGCAATAGCTTAAGTTTTTGGTTTTTTTCTTTTGAGTGGGGACAAGCAGAGTGTGTGTAGAAAGATTATGCAGAAGAGCTCTTCCAGAAGAGAGCCAAACCTGTCAATAAAGCTAAACCACTTGATCTGTGAGCACCTATCTCTTCGTGTAACTAAATATGAAGACTTCATGGAGCCAGAACAACAAAGTGATAATATTATTTGTTGATGTACCATCTTCTTGGTAGTTGATTAAATCATCTAGCAGGGTATTGTGGTTAAGATACTGTTGCTTGGGAAGAAAGTAAGACAGACTCATGCCGGTAAGATAGACAACTGCTAAAGATATTGTAAGGCAAGGTACTATGTTCTTTTTTGAAGCATTTACGTCCATGATTTAAAAAAAAAAAAAAAATTCTCTTTTAATAACTAAAAATTTTCTTGTTTTCATAAATTTTAGCAGTTGCTATGGACAGGATTATTCATCATCTTGGGGGTGGCATTTATTTTTCTCAGTTTTTTAGGGTTGCTGATTTTTTTTCTATAGATTCTTAATTAAGAATATCTGTGGTCTGGCTTTTGTTGCTATGATTGATCAGCTGGCAGGAAGATGAAAGAAGAGTATTTCTAAGAATAGAATTAGACTGGCTTGTCTGTGTGATGTCCTGAATCTTGTTAATCTTGTTAATTATAGGGCATTTTAGATTTTGTCTCATTAGACTTCACAAATTTGTATTTTTATCCACAGTGTGTCTATGTCTAACTTTAGCATTAACTTTGAAGTGAATAGGTGTCAAACTCATTACTTTCTCTGGATTCTTCTTGTAGGATAAGTTTAGTTTAAGACCAGAAATCTCAGCCCTATCATCACAACTTAATTCAAAGATCAAATCAGTAGGTAATTACTTTGCATTTCATTTTGCATTCAGTATCAGACGAAATTATTCCTCGAGCATGTACTCAAGTAGAGAAAGACAGTGACCTCGACTGTAGTGGGCATTCTTCATTCACAGAACTACTTGGCTTCTGTATTTCAGTGTTGCAACTGCGAGGTCTTTCTTTAAATTTGTTTAGCAAAAATCCTGGTTTTGTATTTGAGGAATATGAGTGCATCTAAGGGTCCTTACTGCTATGCTTTCTTAATGTTTGAAGTTTTTAATCTGAATCTTTGGACTGTAATTAAGACAATGGTTTTTAATGTAGTGATCTGTCCCCATTATATTAATTGTATTTGAAATGCTGGCATGTGGTTATTTAAGCTAAGAATGGGTTAGAACTGAACCAGAACTTTCATTTTGAAAGTCCAGTACATTGTAGAGCCTAGGAATGAAAGAGATGTGTCCAGTTGATTGAAAGCATTAATAGGAAACTATCCATCCTCAGGGGCTGGAGATATTTTGAAGCAGAAACTTGACAGAAAAGATTAGAGGTAATTGTCTTCTTTATTCTCACAAAATTTGGTGAGAAAGTTTCTCATTTAACAGCTTGCCAATGACACAAAACATATTGGACAGCAATTTCATATGAACTTGGAGACCTATTAACAAAAGATAGGGACAGAAAGCTGGAACGTTATTCAAATTACAAATGATAAATGGATGTATTCCTCAGAACTGTCAAGAAGGTCACATTCTAATAAGATTAAATTAGTGAAGGGAGACAATAAGCATATAAGTCACCAATTGCCTAGTTAAAGAGCAGGTACTGGTATACAGAAAAAGTAGGGAAACCAGAGATATTTTTATTTATTACACTGAATTCAATAAATGGTCAAATAATCTCAAGAATGGTAAAACCAGTAAAGTGTAACATACAAGAGGTCTTGGTCAGTGATGTGTATTTTGTTTTAACTCAGTTTGAATATGGGGTACTTTGTGACTGATAACCCTGTCAGTTTAAGATTAAGGACAGATATATCACTGCACACTTATAACAAGATGTCTTGCTCAGTCATAGGCAAAACAAACAGTATAGATTAGGGCTGACCAAAATGCTGCTGAAGAAAAAAAGACAAAACCACAACCACCAAACCTGTCAGAGTCTTGAACAATTTTTTTGTTATTCTGGAAAATCATAAAGTACGAGAGTAACCAATTTACTGCCAATTTTTAGTTGAACCTCTGAGAAAAGACTTTTTGCCTGACCTGTACTCCACTGAATGTATACAGTACTATCAATTCTTCTGCTTCACTCATATCTATAAGGGTAAATTCAGACTCCTAGGGTCATCAATCCTAAGTATCTTTCAAGGAACATGAGATATTAGCACTGAAATTTGATAGAGAAAGTCAGTGCTGAAATATCACAAATATACAGCTTTCTGTCATGGAAAAGGCAGTAATAAGAAAGCGCTGCTGAGTATAAGAATGTTTGACAAAATTAATTTAATACCGCTGTACAATTTCTTACTACTTTGCACAAACAAAAAACCCCCTTTGCTTAAAAAGCACTTTTACATCATTCTCTTAGCAAGAATGCAGAAGAGAATTTTCTGTGCTTCACTGTATTGCTTTCTACTTTGGCTAGATGTAGATACATCTTCATTGAACTTTTTGGGAACCATTATTACTATGAGTAGCTATATGTCTAAGTTTAGGTTTCATCCCATTTGCTTTTGAAAGATGTTTATGATTTGAGGAAAAGAGAACTCTTTATCCTTTATATTAATATTGTTGATATTTATAATTTATGTTAATCTACCCTCAAAAGTAATGACCTTTTAGGTAATCTACATGACTGTTTGCTTTCCGTTTAATTATGGGAACTTTTGGGAAATCAATCAGTTCTGAAAACTAAGAGCTCTTCCAGTTTAAAAGAAGCATAAACTTTTTTAATGAGACTGCTCTTCACATGTTTAGTTTTATTTTGTGTGGTGAAATGAATGGAGGTTGTTAACCAGGCTGCCAAGACAGATGCTATGTGCTGAACTATGTTACAGAAAAGTAATGTCAGATTATAACTGTCTTGTAATTTTTTAGTGTTCTTGCCCTGTAAAGTTTACTATCCTATTAAATCTGTAGGTTACTCTTTGTTGGGAGGCTTTCGTAAGATTTCCTAAATAGATGGCTGGTGGAACAATTCATCATATAAAACAATACATCTCAGAAATTAATGGTTATAATTTAGTTTGTAGGGGCAGGGAATCATGAGACGTATTTCGTATTTCTAAATTCAAATTAATAGACATGACTTCCTAAATTATGTTTTTCAATTTCAAGAGCAAAATCAATATACTTAAAATTATTTGAAATATATTTTATCCATTGCTTAGTGGCTCAGACTTTTACTCTTCCCTTTTAAATATCCTGTCAATAAATCATGCTGAGTAGATAGATAGTGATTTACATTAAACAATAATGATGGAAATATATACACCAGGAAAATGCAATTATCTACACCAAAAACCCCAAACCAATTTCATAACCATTATGCTTGTTAGCCTCATTTTCTATGGAAACAAAGTGTGTGGGATTGTGCTGTTTCCACATTTGTCCCTTTGCCTCTGCTTCCTTACTCAGTGGCTAATTTCAAGCAAATGGGATGGTATGGTTCAGAGACAATAAATTCCTACAAATTTTGATGGTCACAGAGAAAACCTGTCTGTCAGACTCTAATACTCACTGAAAGAATACAGCAGGATCTTGGATTTATTCGACATCAGAGAGAAATATTGCAAATCCTATTCTGGGAAAGCTTCAGTTGGACTTTACTCTTTCATTATGTGTCAACACATTCATGCCTCCATGAAATTTTGTCTTTGATATAGATTCTTTGTTGTATAATAAGTTCATGCCTTGGATTTCGTGTACTTCCACTGAAAAGCCAGTTGATTTTGAGACAGAGCTCATTGTAGACCAGGGCTTGGGAGGTTTAGTGCTTGCAGGAAATGCTTTTCTCTCGTACAATGCTATGGTATGAAGCAGTACAGCCTCACTGTGCGAATTGCTTGTGGGTAGACCTTCAACCTGCGGTGAGCCTTTGTAGGTTCTTGTTGACATTCATAGTGATTGTCCTCTTTTTGCAGTCCCATGAAGATGATCACAGGGCTGGAACACACACATATGAGGAAAAGCTGAGAGTTGTAATTATTCTGCCTGGACAAGAGGCGGCTCTGGGGAGACTTTATAGCACCCTTCCAGTACCTAAAGGAGACTTATAAGAAAACTGGGGACAGAAGTTTTTGCAGGTACTGTTGTGACAGGACAAGGGCTAATACTTTAAATTAAAGGATGGTCAGTTTATATCAGATGTGAGGAAGGGGTTTTTTACACGAGGGTGATGAGACATTGGCACAGGTAGCCCAGAGAGGGGGTACATGCCCTACCTCTGGAAACATTCCAGATGAGGCTGGACAGGGCTCTAAGCCAACAGATTTGGTTGAAGATGTCCCTGCCCATTCCAGGCACCTTGGACTAGATGGCCTTTAAAGGCTCCTTCCAACACAAGCTATTCTAGGATTATATGGTTTGTGCTTTTCCCCTCCTTAGGGTATTTCATATCAAGATATAGGTGCTTCTGTCTAATCCTGGGCTTGCTATGCACTGCAGTAGTCTGGCAGGAGCATTAACTGAACCACGGCTTTTGAACTGTGCTGAACAAGCCTTGGTGGTTTCAGTAAAAGTAGTCGCCACAGCTGACAGCAGAGTCATGAAGCTTTCAATTGAATCCTAAGTCTCTGAAGAATACTTGGGCACTGGCTACCTTGTATATGCCTTAATTTGTTTACTAATTCAAGGGCCATCCTAACCTCCTTCCTCTTGTCATATATGCTTATGCTGCATTTATGTATTTGATATTGTTTAAACCACCAGAAACACCAGGATCCTGGGCACTGATCATAAAAAATGTTATATCAAACAAACTGTTGTTATCCTTTGTTAGGTAAAGAATAGATCTCATTTCAGCTGTATACTCAAAAAGCGAAAGACATTGCCATCATAATTTTAATCGTGATTTTATTTACATTTTGGGGTTGCCTGGAAGCCTCCATCAGTGTCAGTGTGCCATTATGCTGCGTGAAAAACAAAGCAAAGGCACAGTCCTTATTCCAAAAAGCTAATGTTTTGCAAAACTGCAAAATACCAAGACATTTTTATGTGTGCTTATGTCTGAATTAACATTATCTAACCTGTGGGAAACTGCTTCCACAGGCAGTAATGGATTTGATTTACAGCCCTGGAAAGAACTCGGGCTAATGTGATGACAAGACATATAGACCCTAAGCAAGAGAATCACAAACTTATGTTTCTATAGATATAAATAAGAAAATGTATTGGTGATATGGTGAAGGGTTTTAAATATAGTAATGTGATTTTATAGTTTAAGTTAAGAATTTAGATGTTATAATAGAAGTATATGGGTGTACGTGACCTAGCAGATAATTGGTTGAAAATAGATGCATTGCAGTAAAAGGTACCAAAGGTGATAGGTTATCAAGTCAAAACAAAGTTTCGTGTTAATTGTTTATTGGACCAAAAAGTTATAAATTGCCATGTAACCTTGAAACTCGTGACTATCTTTCGTTATGGCGAATTGTTACTAAACCTCATGGCCTCTGAGACTGATGCCTTGTTTGTTATTTTAAGTAACAAATCGTGTATAACCATGATAGTCCCATCTCTTTAATAAGAACTTCGACCAAAAGAAGTACAGAAGCCGACATAACTCCTGATATTTCTTTTTCCACTTTATGGGTTGTATCATCCATTGTTATTTTAGCAGGGTGTAGAACATTGACATGATACATTTGCCGTTACTGAGATAAAGAATGAAATTATTGGAAGCACTTTTGCAATCAATAATTTTATTTTGTCAAAACTTGACAGGCAATGCTCCTTTTCTTCTTTTTCTCTCTGCTGACTGGATGTGATGACTAAAGCTATTATAATCTATAGGTAAACAGAGGAGAGGAAATTATAAAAACAGTATATTTGTGACTGGAGAGCTTAAAAACAGTAGCCATAAAACAAAGCCATTAATTCGCTCTACAAGAAATACATGCATATGTCATTCTGTTAGGAAAGATACTTTTATTGATCTCACTGAAGTAATAAATCATGGCAAAACTGTTATGAAAATACAGCCCTGCATAGTGGAACAAAAAAAAATCATTGCTACATCTGATGACTAAAGAGAGAAAAATATGCCAGCATCATGCAGAATTCTTCTTGGGTGCTGAGGAAGAACTGGAAGAAGTGGGAGCTCAGCCCACATGTAAGATATGTCTCTGGAGTTCCTGGATTACCTTGCTCAGCCTGTACTCCTTTTCTCGTCTCTAGCTCAGACAGCAGTTCACTCTTGAGCAGCTCCTCTTGAATATGTTGTTGTTCTGGCAGAGTGTCTCAGCTTCTGCCTCTTCTTGTTGGTTCGTTGTCCATGGAGAGGAGGTGGAGAGGAAAACAAGGGTGTAGAAGGGCAGGATATAAGAAACAGAGAACTTTTAAAATACTGCAGGGCAATTTCTTGTACATGAGATCTGTGGTGTCTCAGTGATCTGCCTCACACATTCCAGAAGTGGGCAAGGAATAAGTCAATACTACCAGTGCAGAAGGCTGAAGAAAAGAAATATTTCAGCCTGGCCCAGTGGAAAATGGAATCATTGCAACCACTGATCAAGTGATACATGTGTCCCCCTCTGGGTGTATCTGTACCAGCTTCAGCAGTGTAAGGGAATGTACTTGAGCAGTTGAGTTTGGTCAGCTGGTAGAGGAGTCACTGACCATGGTTTCAGACCATGCCAGCCAGGACCTGTTCCTGTGTGTAGTGTGGGAATTGGCACAGATGCGGAACTGTTCCCATCTGGAAGTTTGCATTGAAGGACAAATTCAAATTGTAACTGCTCAGCAATGGTAATTTGTGACCAAGGAATGATCTGGCTTTAGAAGTTGTAAATTCAGCTGGGTCAGACCATGATTGTCCCAGGCATGATCCCAGATGTGCTTAATTTTCAAGTGTAAACATAATTTGTATGTCCAGCTTTTTAACTCTAATTCTTATTTGTTTACCTCAAAAAGGAGCAGTTTTATACTTACGGCTCTGGAGGCTCATGACTGCCAGAGACCTCTAGGTGTGCTCTAAATTATTAATCAAACTAAAAACCTTTAAAGACATCAAGTAAGAGATCCTGATATCTGTGATTCAGACCTTTGGGCTGGCAAAGACTTCCTGCCCCATAAGCACACATTTCTTCTACTGAACTTTTAACTAGGAAAGTGTTTCTATTAGTGCCTCCACTCTAAATGCATGTTAATGAACAAAGATCATGTCTCTCTTTTTCTCTTCTTTGCTGACCAGAAGTGGCCACAGTGTCCTTGTGCATATACAAATGCATGCTAAGACTTAGTTTTCTGTGTTTTATCTCTGGTATTCACATACAAATATTTTTAAAGCCAGTATATTCTCCTTAAGCAAATCTTAATTCTATAGAGCTAAGCAAAGTAAAACTAGCAAAAAGAGAAGAAATATATGTGAATAAAGAGTTAACAAAAGAATTAATATTATTTAGTGAATCTATGCTGTATAGTCTCTTTCAGTGAAAAGATCTAGCTTCAGCTCTGGTTTCTGCTCCCTTTCTGTTTTGACATTCAAATTCCCACAGTAATACTTACCAAGTGGCTTGTGTAGCTACATACGAGCTAACACAATGTCCATCTGACACTGAGAATGCCAAAGTCACAGCTACTTAGGAGAATCCTGCCCTTAGGCTCTCTGCCTCCTTGTAAGGCATAATAATGGTGAAAGTGGTCACTTACACGTGTCTTTCAGGTAAAAATTGCTGACAGTTCAAGGTGCAAGGTTGGTCATTTCTGACTGATCAATCAAGGGCTTGCTTGAACCTGCTGAGGTTGTCTTTCTGACAACAGCGAAAAGAAAACACACTTTTTTCCTGCTAGCAAATGGACCATGAAGAGGGAGATTTTCTGTTTCTGCTCCTTGCTATCTGACCAGTGCAGTTGGCTGGAGGCATGATGGAATAAATTCTCTAATAAGGAGGAAGAAGAGAACGTATTCTCTCTGCAGGTGATTCTAGTCTGTACTTGGACGGTTCCTGTTGATGCTGCTCACTCTTGACAGTTAACAGGTGCTTTCCCCCACTTTTTAGTAGAAGCTGCTGTTGTTATTGCTGTGGTTGAGGACTAAGTAATGGGTGCCTCCCAGCACTGCAGTCCCCAGATGCCATCCTTACATTTGTGCTCTGAACTGGCAGTTACAAGCTTTTGTTCACAATATGTTTTATTTAGCTGTAGAGCTGGATAGCAAGTGAAAGGGTGAGTTTTGACTTCTAACTGAAGTTTAACCTGCCAGCCACCGTAGGCTGGCATCCTCGGTTTGTTCCCTGCCCTCTGCTCGGTGTGAAGCAGTATTCTACTTCCTGTCCATCCAGAAAGACCCCCAAACTACATTTAGTTCTTGCTATCATAGAAATTTATAGGAAGCCTGTGTTAGAAAATGTTAACTTAGAGAGAAGGAAGCGCAAAGTAAAAATTTAACAAAACTTTTTCTTTAAACTGACATTTAAAAATGAAATGTTGATTTGCATGCTGTCTTGATAAAACTTAATCTTTTTCAGATCTTTGGTTCAAAGAACTTGGGTGATATTAATTGTGAAACTGTTGATTTTTGTGTTCATTTATAAAAAACCCTGCAAATTCTTTAGATTTTTAAAAAATTGCTTCTAAATACTTAAAAGAAGGCTTATTAAGTACTGGCCTGGAGTACAATTTTTCTCATGGCAGAAAGCTCTATTTCTTCACAAACCGTAACCATAGCCAAATCATTTTGTGGTGATCTGAATGACCACTGATGAATTTATCTGGTGTAAATGGAGCATTTTTCACAGCATCAGTATCATACACAATCACGGTCTGATTGAAGGCTTTATTTTTAGGCATTTTTAGCAGTAGCATACAGTCAAATTATGAAGGTAATTAGGTACCCCTTGCCCTTAGTCTCAGTAATTTTGTCTAAACATCCTATCTCAAACTCCCATAACCATGCCTTCTTACATTTTTTTCAATTAGTAGTTTTCCTTTTTTATCTCAAATCTCCAGAGCTGTGCAGAGAGACATTGATAATATGTGAAAAGAAACAATCTATTTTCTGCACATCAATATATACAATATTTACGTTATACAGTGATAATCTCTCTCCCTCTGTGTGTGAAATAACATTTCTCAGTCACGGTGCTGAGGGTGCAAATCAAAACAGAGGCAGTCTAAAGAGTGTGCTTGTCATCCTCAAATACACAAAATACGCATATTAAATTAAAAAGCTTTGGAATTCATGAATTACTGTAGCGTGGGGTTAGTAATAATTTGTTTCTCATGAAATTACTTTGGTAGTTATGCATGGAAGTAACAGTAAAGCATATATACCACAGTACCATTGCAATACATCCCAGATTATTTAAAAAAGAAAACATTTTTTTATCTGATATAAGTCAATCTAGATGTCTTGATTCCCCCCAAGTAAAGATCAAACCGAGGTTTTCTGTCAGTGTCTAGGATGCATTTGGAATACAATATCTAATAACAAAAGCTAAATGTGTAGGGGAAGCTTGGTGTGCATGATGGGCTATTTGATTCCTTACATATATAAGGATTTGTCTTGGTTTGAAAGACAGGTGTCTACTAAGGAAGGCAGGAGCCTGCCTTGGAATGGAAAATGCAACCCCTTTCCCTCCGAATTATTATAAATTTGAAATTTAGGGGTTTTCAGGCAAAGATATGAGGAATAGGAATAACAGTTTTTTTACTAATATATATGTGTATATATATATATGCACATATACATAAAACAAAGCAATAATACAGAAACACTGGTTTAACCTGACACGGACAGGGTACAATCTGACACCCTGCCGGGCAGGGTGGTGGTAGCAGTCCAATTAGGTGATAGCTGCAGTTCTCTTTGAAGTGGTTCTGTTGAAGAGGTGATCTTGTAGAAAAAAACTCTGGTCCTCCTCGGAAAGCCCAGTGGTGGTTGTGTAGCTCTTGTCCTCTGGGATCCCAGTAGGTAAGGCTGCTTGTGGTGTTCCAAACCCCAGATTATATCCAGGTGGGAATGCTTGGCTCCTTCCCCCTGGGTGGAGCATCTCACAATGGGATGGTGAGTCACAGGGCAAGGCATTGATGGGCCCATTAACAGGAGATAGTCCAGGAGCGAGTTATCTGTGAGTCATGCGGCAAGGCATTGATGGGCCCATTAACAGAAGATAGTCCGGATGGAGGAGGCAGGGAGCATTGCTACACCTGGTTTCAACAACTCATGTAGATGGTAATAGAATACACTGTAACCCAGGACAGGATTCAAATCAGTCATTTATTTGCACTGGTTTACCACTGTGTCGTTTCCTCCTTTCAGCTTCTGTAGACTTAATGCCTGTTTTATCTAGGAAGGAAAATTCAGGCAGGAGAGTGAAAGTGAAGATGCTATGGAAGATTTTATTTTCCCTCCAATAATTTAGCTACATAAATCATTAGGAAATTTGCACCGTTGACTGCAGTTGAAACAGGTTTACACAAGGAACCTTGGCTGGGGCTATAGAGAAGAGAGTAAATATGATTCTGCAGTCACAGTCTGGGATGGTCTGCAGTTGAAGCAATGACAATCACTCCCATAGGGTTACTGTCATGGCACAGGGATAGTCTTGGAGACTGCTGTAGAAGTACTGCACTGAGTGTCGTTCACTAACAGAAAGATACATTAAAACCTGGTGAACCAGAAATGTCTGGAAAGTGAGAAAACATTTGTGAAATTGTGAAGGAAGTATGCACTTTTCTAGAGGATATTTTAAATTAATAGTAATTTTCTTATGCCTTTTGGGGAAATCTGTATGGATTTATGTAATTCCTGTTAAATTGTCAGCATTAAGAACATAATATTTTGAGGTTCGTTTGTAGAAACCTGTCTTTCAGCCTGCCTACTATGCCAGCTGAAGGGCCAGTTCTTCTGAATGAGTTTCAAGGTGCAGAAAGTCCCACTGAAGGGAGTGTGTTCCTTTGGGTAGACTGGCTTGATTCCACTACTCCCATTCTGCCAATACACTCTCAAGACGTAGAGTTACAGAATTTTTTAGGTTCCTTACCTACTCTTTAGTTGCTGGGATAAAATATAATGGGTTGATTCATTTTACAAAGCTTTGACATCTTCTTCCCTGCCTTTTTGAGAGACAGGAGTCAAATTATTTCTTTGAGTGGGGGTTGGACCAGACGGCCTTATGAACTTCCTTTTAACCCAAATAACTGCATAACTTTCTGCTTCGTGAAATGGATTTCAAGAAGTAGTGTGCTTGTAACCTGTGAGTATGGTCATTGCTCGTAGTCATGTTGATGCCTTGTCCTAGGCTTAGAATTAAAAGCCAAACACAGTTAGAGGGAAAAAGGGTTTTACCTCGGTATTTATTCAAGGATCCTCTGGTGCACCACATCCAGGCAGAAAGCACCCCCGAATGCACACCGAAAGTGCACACCCGAAAGATGCACCCCCCCCAAGATGCACACCCAAGATACACACCCAAGATGCACACACATGATGATTCGCGTATACAGTTATAGACCTTGCAAATTAGCATATCTATCAAAGATTCTCCAGTGAGAGGCTCAAGAGAAGCCCCTGTCCTGAGGAATGTTCCCCCTGGATGGGCCTATCTTGGTTTACAGAATGTGTTCTGGAGACGACCTTGGTGTCTGGGGCTTACTGACCCAACTTCGAGATTTTCAAGATGTTTAGTGTCCTGGCTTAACGGAACTTTGGGCCTAAGCTAGTTATCAGACTTGGGGAATTACAAGTATGTGGGCTAAAAGCACTAAGGATACATGCAAAGCTGTGTAAAAGGGTATGTGGAAAGGTATATGAGAGGGGTATATGAAAAAGCAAAAAATCATCATGGCATCAACGTCAGCATGCTAACTTCATCTGTGGTGTTAATCAATGCACATGGCTGATACAGTTCCCTCACAGACTGTGCAACTGTGTAGGCCGGACTCATTTACACCAGTACTGAAAATGGAATTGCTAATGTTAATAAGCAGTTGTGAATTGCCACAGTCAGAGCATATGCACGAGAAGATATGACAGTATTCCAACAGTTCATCAACCATTTAAAATTTTGATATAGAATGATTCAGTGGCTTAAGAATTACTCGGTGGTCTAGAAAATGAACTAAAATACAAATAATCTTACAAGTTAGGCTGTTTTCAAACAGCTTGGAAACCCATTTGTGAAGTTGTTTATATGACATATGGATAATATGTATTGTGGCCCATACGCCATTTAAAAAAATTACCACCCTTTTTTGGAGCACCTTATCTCAGAGATGATGTCTTGATCTGAATATGGCAATAGGAACTGTGTCTAGCTGACAATCTTTGTTTTTTTAAAAAGAGTGCCACAGAGAAAAATGCATTTGTTTTCTGATACATTCTAAGAGTTTTTGCATATAATGATCAAACTTCTTCAAAACTGTTCTTAAAAACTGAATACAGTATTAATTTTGAATTAGTCTTTTAGAATTAACAAATAGAATTTTTCTTACTTTTAAAATAATTTTCTTTGATTTCTTAAAATTCAGATTGTTTAAGAATGAAAATAATTGTTACAGAAGTTGCAATGACAATTATTTTTCAAGGATTGATATTATCCCAACTTCTTTTCAGTGAAAATATTTTGCTTTAAAAACTCCATAAACGAAATAATTAGGTAGCTTAATGGAGGTCAAGGGAGTTTAATTTTTATTTCATTATTACTGATATCATTTGCTACAGATGTCTTTCATCTATCTGAATCCATTACTCTGATTTTTTAAAATGCCCCCAAATTTTCTAGACATGTATTTGGGCCTAACCTGAGAAAAATATCCCTGGTGCAGGACTGATATATGAAAAATACCCAAATACAGCAAAAATATTTTTGACACAGGACATTTCCAAGCCTTTTTAGACTCCGGTAAAAGGCCTAAGACCTTTTCCCATTGTGGATGTCATGTTATGCCTTACAACACTGACATTTTTAGTCAGGATTTCCACAGTATTTGCCTGAATATTCCATGGCAGGGTAATCTACTAGTTATGCACTTTGAACCTGAAATTAAATAAATAACCGGGGAAGAAACAAAACTGTCACAAATCCATGAAGAAATGCTCAGAAGAGGACAAGGATCAATTTTTCCCATTAGCAAATGAAGGCTGAAGAAGAATTGCTTTAAAACTATAGAGGAAATATGTAGGATAAATATTATGCAAGACATTGATAGAAATTAAATCTAACAAGCAATTTAATGAGGATGGGGGAGATGGGTAAGGTTAGGAATCTTCTTTTTGGAATGGTTAATTTAATTATCACTGACGGTATGGAGGAAATGAACATATTAATGACCAACCAAAAGTTTATTCTGTTCCAAATTATTCTAGAAATTGTCTTGTGGTTATATCAAGAGTGTATAAACCTCTGTCTCTTGAGATCAAAATAAAATCAGTGATGAGTTATCTTTTCATTTCTCAAGAAGCTTTTAGGGGCAGGAAAGGTATGAGCCGGAGGTCATGTGCATTTTTTCACCAAGACTTAACCTGGATGAACAGCATGAGTCTCTGAAGAGCAGCAGTCTGCCTGCTAGTCCTCAAAACTAATATAAATAATGTATGAATGACATTCCATTTGATCTTTTCCATGGTCTGTGACTATACATTACCACTAACAAATTTCACATACTGTCATCGATCCAGAGCTGCATTTTTTGTGGCTTTTGATAGATAGCCACTCATATTTTCTTCCACAAAGTGTGCTGAATGTGAGTCCTATCCAGCTTCCATCACAGACTTCTTTGTTGCACATGCAGCTACCCCTGTTTAACCAAGGAACTGACTAATGATGTCTAAAAATAACTGGACTACTGCTCTCATTAATTTACAATACATACCTTAGACAACATCCTGTCTGTTAGAAAGCAGAAGCCAAACAAAAAGTCTAAGCAGAACTTATCTTTATGCATACTTGTTTAATGAGAAAATACCAGTCCTTGCTGGAGCTAAGGCTTAGATTATGCAACAGAAAGACAGACTGGGCTATTCTGCACTTTTTTGCATAGCCACACAGTTTGAAGAATATGAAGAAAAATATATGGGACAATATCTGCCTGAATCACAGCCTCAAAACTGCATTTTTCATGCAGTTTTCATGTTCAGGATTCTACTGTGTCCCACTGTGTATTTATTCACATCTCGCTGCCATTTATTACACTAGAGTTTGCAAATGCGTAATCTCCTACCTTTCATTTTGCTGAGCAAGGAAACAAGGAAAGGATTAGCTGAAGGAGTGTAGGCAAAAGTATGCTGATGATTCTTACCCAAAGCCTCAGTTTTCACTCTTGGAAAAGTTGGTTCCAGGCTTCCATAATTATGAAACAAGTCTTCAAAGCTATATCTGAGCATGAATTTTGAAATCACACCTTCTGCTTTTGCAGAGAGTCAAATACCTTACCTCCAATTTACAAATGATTGCATTTGTACGCGTGTATCTTCACCATACTGGGAATGAGCACGTCACCTCATCTACTAAGGTGCTTAACTAGGTTTTTTTATGTGCTTAGTTGTTTTTTCTCTGGAAAGAAAGATCATCCCTGTCCCAGAAGGGGTGTCAGGTGGTCAGTGGATGGCCTCTATGATACTTTAACAAAATACGATTAGCCTAGTCAAACTTAGATTGATGGAAAACAGGAAGATTAATTTTTTTTTTAATTTTTAAAAACGTATTTCAAGGTTTGTAAGGCTGTCAACAGGCTTTGTGTGTGCATCTAAGGACACGGTCAGTACTATTTTGGATAATGAAGATGGCTATAAATCAGTCCATATTATTCTTGAAAACCCAAGGCAAGTCTTTTAGCCTTTGAGGAGAGAGGTATTGTCTGAAGCATGGGAAATTTGGTTTTTCTCAGTATGAAGAAAAATCTGATTTTTGTAGGAAACCTGTGAGATCTGAGCACATGTTTTGCTAGATGTTGCAAGGAATATTTTGGGAATAAACTCCTGATTTAGTTATTAAAGACAAGTGACTAATCAAAGTGAGTTCAGCAGCTTATTTTCCACAGAAATCCACAAATTATGTTTGCCCCCATATGCATATATATGGTTAGAGCAGATAATAGGCAAAAAAACTATCCTAACAATATCTTGTGAATTACTTGGCAAATTTCTTTTTCTTCACTGATCCTATATCCAAACCCAGCTATATTACGAGTGTTGATCCGTTATGACACCTTACAGAAACAGCTTTAGATGTATATAGAGGCGGATAATTTTATTTGGATGATCTCTCAGAAATAGGCCACTTAATGTATTTTTCAGTGGGAGGTCTTGTAAACTGTCTCTTAGTCACTTGCTAATTTTCTCACAATGTTATAATAATAAAAATAATAATTATTTAGTACACAGCACATTTCATTTCCAAAGTGCTTTTGCAGTACTAATTAATCCTCACTGTGAGGTTTAATGGTGCATACCAGAGAATTATATCCTGGCTTAATGCCAATTGCCAATCAACTGACAAGATTCTAATTTCAGAAGATCTCCTAAGAGGAAAAAGGCATAATTTAAATTAGCCTGGACAGCAGTGGCAGTTTTTATGGAGAGAATTCATAGGTCTTTGGAGTGCTGTGAATGTCTAGATGCTTGGTTTGAGGGTGAAATTACAAAATTCCAAAGAGATAACAACTTCAATTTCAAAAACAATTATACTAAGAACAGCTAAAGTTACTTTAAAAAATATTTTCAAAATATGTGTTTAGAAGGGTTTCTTGATTATTTAGGGATCATTAATACCCAGATCCATCATTAGCTGAAAATCATAGAATCATAGAATACTAGGTTAGAAGAGACCTCAAGGGCCTTCTGGTCCAGCTTTTCCTGGTAAAAGCACAGTCTAGACAAGATAGCCCAGCACCCTGTCCAGCTGAATTTTTAGAGTGTCCTCTGTTGGGAAATCCACCACCTTCCTGGGAAGAGTATTTTGATGGATGAGTTTTCTCATTGTGGGAAATTTTCTTGTGTTCAAATGGAATCTCCACAGGATTAACTTGTACCCATTACCCCTTATCTTTTCCATGTGATCTCTTGTAAAAACGAAGTCTCTGACTTCTTTGTAGCTATCATTTTAATACTGGGTTATTCACTCTATGTCACTTGTAGAAAACATAGGTGCAAGGACTAAGTTGTATGGTCCAAACCACAGTTGTAGTAGGGCAATATGTTCCACATAACATTTTCTTTTCTTGCAAAGCTAGCACAAGTATTTTCTACTCTCTGCTAGTGCCTGCACAGCACAATGGTTCATTGTAATAACCTGGGTCTGTAAAAATACCATTACAAATTATCTTTCCTTCCTCTCCCTGATATGAAAAACTGAAAGAAATTAAAAATTTTTAGTTTTGTCTGCTGTCCTACTAAACTAGCAGCAGCTGTGAGTGAATCACAAGGATGGTGAGGATGTTGTGAATAAATTTTCTGCTTGAGAAAAGAACATGGATGTGAGGTTATAGACCAAAGATATGAGAATTTCTGACTTCCGGGTCTGTGTTGAATGCTCTGTTTTCAAGAGGTACAGTGTACTGGACTTGCTCAGATATTCCTTGTTGGTGCAGATTGCTGGTATGTTATCAGTGAAAAGGGGAGATTGACTCAAACACTTAGTGTTTGATTTGTCTCTCAGTGCCCCAGGAAAACTGAGACCCTTGTGCTCGTCTTTTGGTGTCCGTTTGGGGCACTTTGTGGGACCCTTCACTAAGCAGTCCTGCTGGATCGGAGGCGGGGTTTCACTGACTTATTCAGGGTCACACACTAAAAAGAGAAAGCCCTTCCTGAGTCTCACACCTTTACCCACTTCCAGGGACTGCTAGCCCCTCTGAAGGACTCACATCAACAGTTTACAGAATAACACTCTTGATTAATAAAATTGTGACAGGATAAGGTTTGAGGATTGCCAGTGATAGTATCTGACTGCAAAAGTGTATTCAAAGCAGTATACTAATTCAAAGCACTATACAGACAAGCTCTATTGCCCAGTGAAAACTAGCTTGAGGTAATCATCCAGCATGTAGAGCACATAGTTCTTAACAAATAGGTGTTCCTGTGGGGGGAGACAGGTTCAGCTGTTCCCCGAAGCTATGATGGAGTCTTCTGTCAACTTCTCCCCATTCTTAACTAACTTTTGTTACCATTTCTTAATGTTTTAGATGGAGCTTCAGTGGCTTTACTCCTACATCTTATTCAGTGAGGGGTGCTTGTACCCTGGGGGCAGATATCTCTGTATAGTACCTGAGATAACCTTGGGACTGGGGACGTGCATCGGTCCAAGGACAGTGATTTTGTCATCATTGCTGGTTTTACAGAAGGAGATCTTCCTTTATCTCTTGTGGTTTTCAGCTGCTGTGTGGCTTATCTGCTGGAAAGTACCACTGAGTTCCCTCTTCTGCAAGGGTTTTGACAGAGCCTGGCCATGGTCTCCACTCCTCTCCACCCTCTGTTTAGGCGCTTTAGATTGTACCATGTAGGGGAGGTTGGATATCCCAACAGTGTTCCATCCAGGGAGTAGCAACTGTATTTTTCCTTCTAAGTTCCATAACATTATCTTTTTGCTCCCAGTCATGTTCTGGCTTATGTCAAAGCCTTTCTTTTTGTGTCACATTCTGACAAAGGAAGATTTTTGATGTACTGTGTTTGGCTCTTGTAGGGAGCTTAAGAATGATGTAGGGAGAGAGCTGAGCAGATACCTGCCCCCTAAGTGATTTTTTTCTGCACTGTTCCATTTTATTCAGCTCATTTCAGTGCAGAAGGAAATCAGACTTTGCAAGTTGTGAGAGTGGTGGTTCTCTAGGCAACCCTAATACTTTATATTGAGGAATACCTGCAGAAATCTTCCTCAAGATGTTGAAAAAACTTGTTTAATTTCCAGTGACATTTTTACAAGTGTTTACATAATGTACAGTAGTTTCATTTGTTTAATGCAGCCAAGAAGCTGGAGAGGCAATTTTTCTAGCGTGATGTAATCAGGACTGCCACTGCTTTTTTCCTTGGGGAAAAAGAAATCCTACCAAATGTATGTACCATATTAGAGACTTCAGAAACATGAATTACTTGACAGATTGTTAGTCTCCAGCCTGTAAACACATTTAGAGTATTTTTTAAAGACATATTAGCTACCTGATAGAATGTAATAACTCCAAAGGGTTTTACTTCAGTGTGCCGTATAGATACAGTTAGGGTCCTTAAAATACAGCAGAAAATAATATATCCTTTAGCCAAAGGGAAAGCAGCAGTTGCCTCAGAGGTGTTGCAGTTTGTTTTATTCATCCTTGTAAATCAGCATTTGTATTCTTTAGAGCTGCAACCAGGAATGTGTCAACAGCAAAATTTTCACTGTAATAGTTTAAAACATCTCTTTGGTAGCAGAGGCAAGATTTGAGTAAACGGTGTAATGGTATTCTTCCCTGTGAGGGTGGTGAGGCTCTGGAACAGGTTTCCTGAAGAAGCTGTGGATGCTCCAATCCTGGAAGTGTTGAAGGCCAGGTTGAATGGGGTCCTGGGACACCTGGTCTAGTGGAAGGCGTCCCTACCCATGGCAGGTGTGTTGGTACTAGATGATCTTTAAGCTCCCTTCCAACACAAAGCATTCTATGGTTCTATAATCTGTAACTCGGTTTTCTTCATTAGAGCTAGTTGTCTACGTTTCCCTTATACTCTACTGAAGAAAAGATTCTTCTAATCTTATGTCTGTAATAAATTAGATGTGTCACCTCCTAGAATGTTTCTCTCTGCTGATGGTAACCAGGATTACTGTGACAAATAGCTCCAAAACTATACGTAAATGTTTTGTTATGGTGAAGTGCACACCAGGCAACCTCATGTCTCATGCATCCTTTCCAGTGCCTGCAGAATGTAACTGGAATAATAAGTGTATAAGGCTACATGAATGGGAGGCAGAATGATTAATTGCCTGGAGACAAAATCTTGCCATAAAATAATTAATGTAACAGTAATGTTTGTTAAATTATGCTTTAATTTGAACTGGATTGTTTTTAGCTTCACAGAATCACAGAATATGCTGAGTTGGAAGGGACCCGTGAAGATCACTGAAGTCCAAATCATAGCCATTCACAGCACCATCCCCAAGAGTCACACCATGGGCCCAAGGGCATTGTCCAAACACTTCCTGAGTTCTGTCAGGCTTGGTTCTGTGACCACTTCCCTGGGGAGCCTGTTCCAGTGCCCAACCACCCTCTGGGTGAAGAACCATCCTCACTCTTATGGAGGATTACCTTGAATGCAAGAGTGAAGAGGTGCCATTGCTTACTGCTTAAAGCTGGAAAGTTGCTGATGAAAGTCTTCAATTACAGGTTTAAAAATCAACAGAGGTGGTTTAACTGAAAATTTTCGACTAATTGGGGATGGAATGGAACTCACACATTTATCAGGAAATAATTTTAGACTCCTAATTAGACTTTCAAACTTGATGCAGTATCATCTTTAATTATAACCTTCTTTATAAAGGCTTGTTATTCATTTATGTACATAGAATTGCTTCCTTGTTGCCTGATTGAGAAACTTCAGTTGGTAATTATTGTCAATTATTTGATGTGTGATTTAAGCTTTGAATCAAATGACCAAATATAGATAAATAGTGACATTTAATATGCATGCTCTCAAGCTTCCAAAATGCTATTTTATCTGGTCTCCAGCTGTTGTCCTAGGAAGGCATGTGTCAAATCTGCTAGATCCATGTGGATATCTTAAAGATAATAAGTTCTTTCAAATGGCACTAGATGCCTATTTTTGGCACCCGAACGAGGTCCTTACAATATGCAGGGATACTTTCAGATAAATGCAATTACAACTACAAATATTTTAATTAGGGGTTATTTTTCTGCCAAGGCTTGCATATTGCACTTTGTAATAAAAGAGCCATACAAAATAAAAAGCTGCATGATGCAATAGATATTCTTTCCTGAACATGATCTTCTTACTATTTCCCTTTATATTCAAAGTAAACTTCCAACATATTTCCTCTCCATACCTACTTCACATTTTCTCTGTATTTTCTGTATATTCTGTATATTTCTGTATATTACAGTGTATACACTGTAATAGTCTGATTCTTTTATTAGCACCAAGTTATGACAAGTTAATTCTGTTTATTTAAAAAATGTTATTCTGTAATGCCTCCTTTGATAATAGGCTTTCAACTGATTATATTCAATTCTATTTGAAAAAAGGAAAGGAAAAAGTAAATTCAGGCATAGTGGAGTGTAATGGTGCTCATTACCTTGCAGTTAGCAAGTGCTGGTTTTAAATACTTTAAGAACTCAGACCATGCTTCATGAAGTCAGAGCCTGCTTCAATGAGAATCCTCAATTCCTCAGCACTCTGAGTTGTTAAAGTCACTACACAAAGCACTTGGAAGGACTGCAACTTGCTGATAGTAGGAATGTGATTCTCTGCTCAATTCTCTGAGAGCAGACACCTGAGTGCTTTTGATGAAATATGGAAAAGCTACATCTAAGCTTGAAATTGAAATTTAAAAGGATTTTAGAAGACATTTTCATACAATTTTCTTTTCCTTACAGTGCTTTAATGTCTTGGGGTTTAAAATTGGTCTTTTAACTAGGAAAAAAAAGACTGTTGTTGAGGGAACATGGAAAAAATTACCTGCAAATGTTGACAGAAGAGCACTAAGAAAATGGAAACATGGCATCAATCTGTCCTCCTGATTATGAGGACATGCAAAATAATCTGTTTTGGAAATCACATGGTATCTGTAATGGAGATGTTGTGCATATGTATTTATAACAAACTTTTGACATATTTGTTGATTGTTTGGAGAAATTATTTCAGAGTTTAATTGGCATATTTATGTTAAGCTTTAACTTCCAGGCTTAAGTTTCTATAATTAAATTCTAAGATATCTGAGAATCACGTATCTATCCATCTCTTTGTTATTTCTCTCTCTCTGTGGTTGTCATCTGCTTTTTTTAGTGTGAAATCTCTCCACATAAAATCTGCATTTAAAAAAATGAAGAAAACCACAAATGCTTAATTTTAGCCTACACTGATGTTTGCTTAGTCTTATCAAAATGCTTCAGAAAGAATAATATGAGTCAAAGATGTGTTTGACAGTTTTGATAAAGTTTTCCCACTTAAGAGGTAAGGAAAACTGATAAAAATGGAAAAGAAAAGTATGTCTCAGGCAGTACAAAACTGTATTGCAGATTTCTCTTTTATATTTATTGAACATATAAAAATGTTTGTTGTTTTGATAGTTACAAAACACACTGCTTTGTTTTTTGTTTCTTTTTTTAATATATGACTTAAGGATGCTTTGGAGATACATAATGAAGTTAACCCTTAGGATGTTTTTGTTTTTCGTTTCAGTCTTCAACAGTAAACACTTTGGGTCAGAAGCTGCCTTGCAATTCAGTTGTACAATACCTGGTATAATGACCAATAGTAAGATTTGTAGGTACATCACAGTACAACTAAAAAGAAAGAATGTCTTAATGCAATATTGAAATAATAACTATTAACACAGGGAGAATTTCCTGCCCACACTATATTTATATTCATACTAACAAATATTGTTATATGAGCCAGACTTTCTACAAGGAGGGAATGCAGAACAGATCCATTGCATTACTTATTCACCAGCTGAATAACTAACAAAACCCAAAAAAGTGAATGGATGTAGTACTAGGCTGGATAACTCTTTCCCTGAATCGTGATGGGAACTGTAACACAGCCAGTCTTGTTCTGTCTAGTTCAGATACAGTCTGTAGACTATAGGGTTTCATTCACATTTGAAATTATTTAAGTTTGACAAAAAATGGAGTTTTGTACTCCATATAAGTTTTTGGAGTTTGTCTTTCAAGCATTTCTTCACTCTCTGAGGACCCAGGTAGTAGATACAGGTATTGACATGACAGGTCTCAATCTTCTTTGTATAATCCATTATCATCTATTGATTCATGGTTTTAATTTCTAGTGGCTTGAAGTGATGGGCTAGATTGTAAGGCAACTTTTAAATTCTGTATGCATCAAGAAATGTATAGATAGTACAAATAGTTACTGAATTCCATTTTTAACCCTACATGGAATTTTATAGAGTAAATGGTATGAGTTTTTTTTTCATTTGGGGCTGCACTGATAAACTATTTCACAGAATTCTGTAGTTGTGCCTACACTGATCATTGGAGCTGTATTCCTGTCTTCCTGGAAGACAACCTGTCTTGCAGAATTTTGCTTTGAGCTTACACATAACTCAGCTTTAAATACAGCAGCCAAACTGTATTGCCTAATTTAGACTTTATCCTTATTTTTGTAAGCCCAGAGGGAGAATTTGGTTAGATCCAATGTGCACAGGCTAAACAGGAATTTTAGGTATGTAGGAACTGCTCCACTGTGTCAAACCTAAGATTTGGTGTCCTGTCTCAGCAGTGTCTGGTGCCAGAGAGTTCAGCTGAAAGTGCCAGAATTCTCTAAAATTTGTTCATGGGGAAATGTCTTCCCCCAAGTCTGAGTAAGGTGCATATGCACTGTGTTCAAGGTTGTAGTCCTCAGAGTAATATTATTTCAGCTGAAACAATACCCTTACCCTTGTTTTGCATTTTGATGTCACCAATTTCCCTTTGTATAAAGAGAAATGAGCCCCAGAGAAGTGGTCGTTATTAGATGTTCCTCTACATTCCCTAACCTATATAAGATCCTTCGTAAAAACTTATGTTTGTAGTTTGTGTTGCACGAGTTTCAACTGTGCCAAGCAGGTTTTAGAATACTGCTACCTGTTGTGACGGAGTTTAACCTTTAGTTTTAGCACAGATCTGTGAAATAATTTGCTATTTTATGAGGCTGGTTTCTTGGAATATCCCAACTTCTACAAAGACTTCTGTTAAATTCTGCTGTATCTCATGGAATTAGATGACCTGAACTGAGAACATTTTCCCAGATGATGAAGGATAATCACTTCATATAACAGCATTAAAATATTTAATTTCCTTCTCTGTTTATGAGGGATTGTAAAAAGCTCCTTCAGTGAATTCTGCTGTGTGTGTGATTGCTAAGCATGTGAAACATTGTAAAAGACTTTTTCTATGTTATATAAAACACTGTCTTATAGGAATCCAGACATTTTCTGTGTGACTTTCCATGTTATGATGCAGAATCCATCAGAAGATAAAGCTGGATTGTGATCAAATCTGTTTAATTTCCAGTCTGGGATAGATTTTAAATTGTGAAGACTGTTCTCAGGCAAGAAAGCTTGCACTGTTTTAATTTCATGAGAATTTATATATCACAGTACTATGCCTCAATATGATGTTATTTCATGAGGTAATTTGTCTATCATTCCTGAACGTTTTGAAAAATCCCTCATTCCAGCTGCCTCAGTCTGACAGCCTGGCAAGCTTGGTTCTGTCAAGAAATGCAATTTGTCAAAGAGGACTTCAGCTTCCATGAGCAAGTTCTGAGACCTCACTGAACAGAACAGTTGGGTAACAGAAAAATTGAGCAGGGGTAAAGCAGTAGTTTTTCTAAGGAAAACTAGCAAGAGGTGCAGAATACTTACCCTTAGCCCTGGGAGTGGTGCGCGGTAGTGGGCTATGTAACCAAGCCCTATGAAAACAAAGATATTAAAATGACTGGCTAGGCAGTGCTATTTCCAGAGTTTTGTATTTGCACACGTAATGAATTTCCTTTGCCTTCTGCTGGATTCAAGCTTAAATTTCCAGGCTTCCACGTGTTTTCCCAAACTAGATACCAGATTCACATCTGCACTTCTGAGCCTAACGTGGAACTTTCTCAGAGGTCTGAATGGAGAACCAAAACGAGGTGTTTCTACAAAGTGGTGATTTAAACTTAAAGTTTTTTTTTATTATTTTGTTTTTGTTTTTGGCCACCGATTGAGAACTGTTAAATGACGTGGCAGGTGGTTTTGGGGATCCCCGCAGGACGCGGTCGCCCTATGTGGCCGCTCGGGGCCGCTGTTTCTCCGCAGAGATGCTCTGGCAGAAGGGAGGAGTGTCCGGCTCCCGTCAGCAAAGCGCTTCCAGCTCATGGCAAAAAGACTAAACGTGCTGACTTACACCTTCAGAAACAGCTACACTGTTCTTTCTGATTTTTTTTTTTTAATTTATTTAAAGCTGAGACCTAGGTTTTGGTCTTTGGCTGAGCAGCCCTATCACAATTTAAGTCTGAAACAGGAATAATTTACTTTGTTTCCTTGAACTTTAAAGCATCTCAGAACAAATGGACACTGTTGCTGTTTTGTTTGCTATAGCCAAAAGTCAAATTTGGTATCTTTTTTACAAATGTTTGTTTAGTTTAAATATTTTAATCTGAAAAAAAATTAAGATGCTTTTTATGGCAAAACATGTGAAAGATCTCTATTTTAAAAAATTGTATCAAATTTGAGGTGCCAGTCAAAGGCAAGCTTATATTGCTTATAACAGTCCAGTGCAGCACTGGTTATAAACTCACTGAAGATTCTGATTCTGGCAAGACAAACATCTTAAAAATCTTCTCCCAGCTGGTTCTGAACTTTCTGTGGTAAATGAGAAAAACATTATTACAGTGGAAAGTTCAAAATAGAAAAAGCACTCCTTCTTGCATGATTTCCCAGAAGGTTAAGTTTGCTTCTTCTCAGTGTTCAGTTAATGCCACAAATGTGCATCACCTGGCAAAACAAACACATCAACCCTAACAGGAGCCACTCCACAGCTCTCGGTATGTATTTTATATTGGCATCATAGGATTGTGCAGCTGCCTGCAAAGTCACACCAGTCACTATGCTGCAGAACAGGACAGTGAGGGCAGAGGGCAAAGGCAGGGGAGCTTCACCAGAAGAAAGCAGAGTACATCTGCATCAGACCCACAACCTGTGTGTTCTGAACTGAGGAGACAGGAGGGTCTGGGTTCAAGGCATGTACTGTAGAAATGTAAGGACTAGGGGAGCCAAGGTTAAATTATTTTGCACATGATTTGTGTGGGTTCCTATTAGGGTGTCAGCAGCCACCATGTACAGTAGATGCCCTGTCAGTTGCAGTGACATCCTTTGCCCTGTTCAGCCCATCCCACAAATGAGCACTGGAAAACACTGTTCACAAATCAGTGTAATGGAGCCTAGAAATGCCAATAAGGAATGGCATAAGGAAACATTGACAAGATTACCAAATCTAAGAATACCAGTGTGAATGTGGACAGAATGGACCTCAGCTACCTGAGTACAATAAAGGCAGTTGGAAGTGGGTCTCTGAAGTATCAAGCTTTTCCATTAGAGTCAAGGTTTTGTATTAATTACATGTTCCCAGAATGTTCAGCAGAGTGCATTCCTGATCAGTTTGTAAATGCTTTAAAATAAATATTTGGAGACGAAAGCCCCAAAATTTTAAAATCAGACAAAGTTGTAAACAAGAGTCAAAACCTCACAGAACCATTGCAGTCAACATTAATCATAGGAAGAAGAAAATGCTTCAAAACAAGGGATTCTAAATCTCCTGATAAGTTATTATAGTACAACAAAAGCATTTATCCCTTCCATTTGTTTATGGCTGAGGAAGGAATACCTCTCACTGCACTTCACTCCATCCTTACTTTCATGCAGGAGATTTCTCTTCCATACATTTTAAAAATATCATTTTGTTTTGTTAATTTTACTGCTATTTTTTATTTAAGGAACAATAGCTGTATGTATTTTTTTTACTTTAAAAATTGATATTGCTTTGGTTTTTTTGTGGTTTTCTTCAGGTAATACTGACCTTCTATTAGTATATTCCTTTAATATTCATAAAGGCAAATGCCTGTATGTGTTAGTTCTCTGCTCTATTTCAGATTATCTATTGCATAAACCCAATTATATATTTTTAAACTAACCGGTGTTAAGGAATTTCATACCCTGAATTTTGTAAGCTCATTTAGCTCTGCTTTTTTCTAGAAAACTGTTCTCTCTCCAAATAGTTCCTCTGGTATACTTGCAAGACCCTGCCTTTCATTATGTCACTATTTAGTGTACAAAAAACCCCACAGAATTACAGAACCATAGGGTGGCTGAGATGGAAATAGACCTCTGGAGGTCAGTTTATACAGTTTCCCCAGCTCAGTCAGGGCCAAGGATTGCCAAGGATGGAGATTTCACAACTTCTCTGGTCAACCTGTGCCAGTGCAAGGCCACCCTCACAGTGCCAAAGCGTTCCCTATTGTTCAGACAGAGGCTCCTGCATTACACTTTGTGCCCATTGCTTCTGATCCTGGCGCTGGGCACCACTCGAAAGAGCTTGGCTGTGTCCTCTTTGCACCTTCCCTTTAGATATATATATACACACATCTATATATATATGTGTGTGTGTGTGTAATATGTATATACAAACACATATTATATATATGCTATATATATTATATACTGTATATATTATGTGTATGAGGGTTCTGCACGCAATTATAAACTTGTTGAAAGGTGGTGTGGGTGTGTGTGTGGGGGTGGGAGGACTCTGCTAGCTAGGTGGTTAGAGGACTTTCAGGATTACTACTTTTAGGGTAACTGGCTTTTTAAGAAACTTGCCTGAGATTTTCGTTGGCAAGTTTTGTGTTAGTCAAAAATACTGTGAGTCAAATTTATTCTCAAGTTATTTGGGCAGAGGAGGGAATTACCAAATCTGGGGTTATTGTGTGGTTTACAAGAAGTGCACCTCCTGGTCTTTTAGTTGTTTTCTGGTCCAAGGTCACAGAGAGAGGGCCAAATTCAGAGGTGAAACAGATGATGGTGTAAGACATATAGAGATGATTCAAAAGGCGTGTGTATGTGGTACTTGGGAATATGGTTTAGTGGTGAACATGGTGTTGCTGCGTTAATGGTTGGACTCGATGATCTTAGATGTCTTTTCCAACCTTAATAGTTCTATGATTCTTTGTAAGACAGCACAGAACAGTTTGATGTCTTTCTTTGCTGCTCTGCTTTTCACTCGTTGGTCTGTGTGGTATAACCTCTCCTTTAGTCTGGAAACTATGCCTGCCTGTACCTCCTCTTCAGGCTGCAATCGTTTTTCCTGGTGCACATGGATATTGCTCATAGCATCGTTTGTCTCATCCTTGTGCACTGACTTGCCATCCTTTCTTTCCCTCTGAACTTTTCTAGTGGTGTAAACATATACCAAAAATGTCTGTGGCTGCATGTCCGCAGTCAGAAGGCTCACTGTTCACCAATGAACACACTAGAGATTCACATGTACTCCTTTTATTTTCTAGTGTATTCATAACTCATACTTTCCATGTGCTGTACCAAGTGTTTATCCTAGAGTATTTGCATGCCTATTTGGTAAGCCAGTATTTGCAAAGGAAACTTTATTTGCCTTCAAGTTATCAAAATAAGTATTAAATTTATGTCCAATGCCTCAGGTCCTAGATGCAGTTTTCTTTTAGAAAAGAGGCCTGCAGTCCTTCAGTACTCTCTTACTCCCTGATACTGTATTGAATTATTTAGTTACATCTCAACAACGTCTTTGGAAAGACTGATTAATAAAGAAATCAAGTTGTTTCCTTTTTGGCAGAAAAAACATATGCCTCTATGCCTATAAATCAACCTGTGCTTAAAAGCTGGGCTTGAAATCTAAGCTGTATTGTAAAGGTAGTGATATATCAAAATATTGCAGAAGTAGCTGTGCATTTTGCTGGATGTTGCAGCAAGAGTTAGAGAGGGATGACAGCTGCATAAGGGATGCCCTGATATGTGGGCCTTGGGAATCCAGCATGTTCTGTGCCTTCAGGGCCTCTCTTTTTAAGTCAGGCAACCACTGGAAGGGAAGGATGGGGAATAATTTGAGCAAAGCAACTTCTGCTTCATTAGTTCTCGTACTACTAGTGCCATGTAACAGCCTGCATGATTACGAGTGCAAATCAACCAAACCTGTCGCCAGCTGAATTAGTGATGGAGGCTGGTCAGTAGTTTGTAACTTATCAGTTTGTGACCTTCCTGGGGTTAGGGGCACTGGCCTGACTGCTGCTGAAGGAAGAGAAAAGCTTGTGATTCCTTTCAAGTGCTCCTTAGCTTGTCAGATGCAAGGGACTGTTTATTTCTTACTGCTTCTGCCCAGTTCTGAGACATGTAGCAGCCGCGGTATCTGCCACCCCTTGTGAGCAGTACTACTACCTGAGGCAGAGTTGATCTTCAGGTCTGTCTCTCTCATATCATCTTAGTGGAAGAAAAAATGAAAAGGTGCACTTTGAGATAGAGCTTATTAATTTCTTAGTCTGCTTTTAATAGGCCAGATCCTGGGAAATCAGTGGATTGTGTTGTAAAAGGGTGTTGGCATTTGGGGCTCCCAGTGAGAATTGCTGCACCATATTGAAAGTGATCCTGAGCAGAATTCACACCACAAATTGTCACTGACATTAGTACAAATGACATGATGAGTTACAGGGTCCTTTGTAAAACTTAGCCTTTCTCTGTATTAGTACCAGGAATAGTTTTTCCCAATCAAGTCTTGAGCAAAAGCTGAATTATTAATTTGAATCAAAAACCCATGAGTATATCTGCTTCTCTTCACTACAGTGATTCAAGCTTAAAGAGTACTCAGTGGTTTCGGGGTATGGTCTTACAATGTCTAACTCAGGGCAGTCAGTACTTCTAGCACTCCCTTCTTGTGTTGTTTTTTTTTTTTAATCACAAATGAAGTTCAAAAGTACCTTATGGTATGATCACCATAATAGGAGGGAATTTTTCCAGGAAACACGGTCTTAATTACTGAAATACCACACACAGGATCTTGATAGATCATAAAAGAGCAAAGTAACAGAAGTGTTAGAGCTTATGCAAAGATGTGATAGCAATGTGTACACTTTCTGTTCCCATCCACAGTGATTTAGTGTTTTACTGCTGTAAACAAGTCTGAGCTAGTATTAAAAGTAAGCTTTAAGTACCAGTAGTTGTCCATTGATTCAAGTTGGGTTGTCAGCATACACTGTTTTCTATTATTCAGTCTGTCAAAACTATTCTTGTCAGAAGATCACTGATAGAAGAGCAGGAAACATAAATCTGGAAGACTGCCAAGAAAAGCAAAACTATCAAGGATAAAGAGAATAAAGATATTTTGACTTTTAAAAATATTTTTTAATTTTATTTTTTAATATTAATTTTTATTACTGGTTGATTTGGTATAAGTGCAAGATGTTGAAAAAATATATTTTTGATACTCAGGGAAAAAGATACTTCTCTCTTAGAAACAGCATGATGGTCCTGACTTGTCTGACTTATGTTTACTCAAGCACATGAGGAAATTATTACATAGTATTCAAAAGTATCAAAGGCAGAACTCAACTTTAAATTCATTAAAATGTGATTCTGTAGAGGAGTCCAAACTGTTGTATCCTGGCTTTTCCTATTTTAATATAATTTTAGTTTATGTTTTATTGCACCTTTTTTTGAAGCATTGGAGCTGATACTCTAAGAAACAACGGTGTTCCTCCTCTGTGTTGATTGAATCATCATGACAAACATCTGAAGCTACAAGTATGAGAAACCCAACGTCTCTACAGCAGATGCCTAGAGGGCCAGGTGCTCAGGCCAGTTTTGCTGCTAAGGCTTAAACCTCACTGCAATAATACGGTGTACTGTCATGGCTGGGTATTCTCAAATGTGGGCTGTTGAATCCAGGACCTGTTCTTCACTACTTTGTCTGTCTTGTTGAAGCACAGCCTGAAGAAGGTCTTTACTGCAATGTCTGTACTATACTGTTGGTGAAGGCTACTCTCAGAGAAAAGAAAGTTGTTGGAAAAACATCTGGAAAAATAGCTCCCTGTCAGTTAGTGTAACAGGCTAGCTGGAGTCAGCTGAAAAAGGCACCCTATACTGCAGCTCCTTATATCAGCTGAGAAGCGGCACAGCAAAGCAGAGGAGTGCATTAAAGACAGATTTCCTGAAATAAATGTAGAGAAAGTGAGTGATGTTGCCTTCTATATAAGCATTTTATAGTTTACGTGAAGCTGAATCACTGATGTTGTCTCCTGGAGAAGACAAGAATAACCTGGACACAGACAAGACCTTTGACTGCAATCACAATAAGTACTTGTGGTTTCTGCCCCTGGGGCTACAACAACTGCATCTGGTGTCTGAGGACACCACTACGAGAGCACTTATGCCATTGCCCTCCATGCAATGCTCAATCTAATGGCCACTCACACAGGGAAACATTACAAGTGCCTATATGCCTCCACATTTGAAAAATGGGCAGGAAACATTCATTTTATGTTTGCTGTTAAGTTTAATGATTTGTGAAATCAACAGATACAAAAATCACCCCCTTTTGCCAGGTATCAAGTTGAGATTATTTCTTTTTATATCCATTGCTTGCCCTTTTATCTGCTCCATTTGAGACTTTTCAGGAACGCACTCGGGTGTAATACCCTAAAACTCTTAAAGGAAATTGCTTTATCCAGTGCTTAAGGTGGGGCTGGAGAGCTGTTTGATCTACAAATACTATAAAGTGACAAAATGAAGACTTAGCAGGGAATGCAATGAAGCTTTACAGAGCTCATGTTGGCAGCCGTTTGGCTTTAGGCTAATGCATATTGGAGGAGGGGCTGCATTTGGTCAGCTGAGTCCTTTCTAAAACATAAATACAGACCAGCAAAGCTCAGATCTGGTCAAACTGGTCCATACTTTTCCTCAAGGTTTTGGAGTATTGAGAGCTTTGGTGTTGATTTGTTGTAAAGTAAGCATGGTAACAGAAACTCATTGCATAAGTATTCCGACCTAGCCTTAAGTTAACATGCAATTGAGTTTTTCTTTGTATGTTTTGTTATAGTAATATTTACTATATTATAACACATATTTACTATATAGTTGTACATATTTTCACACATACATTTCAGGTAATTAAGGACTGAAATCCTCTTTCAGCAATGGATCAATGAAGCAAGATTAAATGTTTTGTCTAGGGTTAACTAGTCAGTCAGTGGCAGAGCTAGAGACAACTGCCATTCCTACTGTTATCTGGGATATTCAGAGGGTCCTGTGGACCACTTTGTGAGCTGTGTTAATATGTGACTGGCTTAAAGTGCTGTTGTGTCAGTGGCGTTACTCAGGTAGTTTTATGTGTAAATCCAGAGGCAAATTTTGTGTCCAGCTAGTCTGAAAATGACTCATTACAATCTGTTTTTACAGTACATATAAATCAAGAGGTCTTCCTTGGCTGCATCTCTCCTGAAGCTCCTGGTATTATGACAGTATTTCCTATACAAAGTTAACTGAATATAACTGTTAAAATCCCCTTCTTCCACTAACTTTCTCACTAAAGCACAGGCTGAATAAAATTCTGTCTTCTCAGAAAGCATTACACAGAATTAAACATCAGCATAAGTGAATGAAAAATCAGCCAAGTGATTCCTGAGGGATGTGCCACACATTCGTAATAAATTCTAAGCTTTCTATTAAAAAACAAAAGCAGTGCTCTTTTTTCTTTGCTTTTGAGTGTTTTTTAAGTCATTGCTCCTTACCAAAATAGAAAAGTCTCATGGATTTCAAACCATTTCCAATGGATTTCAGTAGAAGGGTATGTATTTACTTCTGTGCCTTACTGCTCTGAAACTTCTTGACTAAATACATCCTGGTAAATAAAATGGACTAGGAGCAACATTTTGGCCCTCAGGATAACTGTACCCTGATACCTAAACTTTCTTCCCACCCAAAGCAGGATGTCTCTTTGAAGTTCTCTTTGTCTTATTCTGTGTTCAAATCTATGCCTAGGTGTTGTCTAGGAGCATGAAAGCTGATCAAGTGCTCCTGTAAGTGGGAACCAGCTGCAGCTGAGCTTGTGCTCAGGCCCTGTTTAGTGGGCTGTTACAGCTCTAGCATATGTGTACTTAAACACAACAGGTGTTACGTTCACACTTCTTCAGCCTGTCAGAAGATTTGTTGAACTATGTTCAATTGGAGGAGTTAGGAATATCATACCGGCCTTTCACTCGAAGAGAATTGTTATCTCTTAGCAGATGCTAAGACTTTTCAGAACATTTTGATCTTTCTGTTGTTAGCTCAGGACTGTCGTACAAAGCGAAGTATCAAATGTTTTGCTTATTCCTGTTTCAGCCAAGTCTTGGGACAGAATTTTTCCAATTCCTTTTATCATCTGATTGGACTTGATATTTTATATTTGATTTTACCCCAGATATGTATTTTCTTTTCTCTAACTGTATTCTTTTAGTCCTCATCATATTTTCTTTGTCCTGTTGTGGTGGGTTGACCTTGGATGGATTCCAGGTGCTCACCAAAGCCACTCTATAACTCCTCTCCTCAGCTGGGCAAGAGAGAGAAAATGTAAAGAAAGGCTTGGGCAAAGCAGTCTCCACTTGGGGAAATTAACTTGATTTATTACCAGTCAAATCAGAGTAGGATAATGAGAAATAAAACTTAATCTTAAAAACACCTTCCCCTCACCCTTCCCTTCTTCCCCATCTCAACTTTACTCCTGATTTTCCCTACCTCTTCCCCCTCAGCACTGCAGGGGAATGGGGGCTGCTGTCAGTTCATCACATGTTGTCTGTGTCCCATGGGGTCACAAATTCTGCCAGCAAACTGCTCCGGCATGGGCTTCTCTCTCTACAGAAACACAGGTCCTGCTGGGAGTGGGCTTCCCATGGGGTTGAAGCCTCCTTTGGGCATCCACCTGTTCTGACATGGGGTCCTACTTGGGCTGCAGGTAGCTGCAAGGGAATCTCTGCTCTGGTGCCTGAAGCACCTCCTGCTTCTTCTTCCCTGACTTTGGTGTCTGCAGAGCTGATACTCTCACCCATTGTCACTTTTCTCTCTGGATGCTGCTGCACAGTTTTTTTTCCTTGTTCTTAACTGTATTATCCCAGAGGTGTTAACTGCTGCTGATGGGCTCAGCCTTGTCCAGTGGCAGGTCCACCCTGAAGCTGGCTGGCATTGGCTCTGTTGGACATGGGAGAAATTTCTGGGTGCTTACAGCCACCCCTGTAAGCATCCTGCTACCAAAGCCTGGACACCAATATACCTATCTTAAATTTGACAATTCTCTACTGTTTACCCTTCAAATGCTTGAATGCAATGAACTTGCCTATCTTGAATCTAATATTTCACTGTGGTATTAACTGTTAAAATAAAGGCTTCGTTAAAAATAATTATCAGGAGTTTTTGTCTTCTAGAAACCATAGCCTAAGGTATAGTAACTTATTTTTCTTTATTCTTGTGCCTTACTATATACTTTCCATTCATTATAGTATCATAAATCTAATGTTAACACTACTAAGATCATGTTCATGCTTTATACAAAGTTCTTTGTTAATTTAAACATACATATTATTAGTAAATTACTCTTTTAATTACTACTTTAAAAGTAGCTCAGGTGCAGAACACCATTCAGGCATATTTATTTCAGAAAGAGTACAGCAATCTCTCCTCACAGTATGTAATTTGACCTTGACCAAATCAATTTTTGAGAACTTTAAAGTAAAGAGAGATCTCTTTCAAATTTTTTGCCATATTTTTATACTAGTCAAATAATTAGAGCAGAGAAATGAAAAAAATGCCTTTCAAATGGTGAAAAATGATTTTTTTCAGTGATGAAAAAGACAAATCACTTTTTCACTCTGGAAAAGGAATCTTTCATTTTGCAGTAGAGTTACAATCCAGGATTAAAGAAAAATATTACATATATTTAAACTAGTCAGGAGCTAGAATAGGTGCAGGCCATAAGTGGGACAGTCAGTGTTTGAGATCTATCTTTTCAGGAGTTTGCAGTCTTTTTTACTGTAACCACGGTAACTGAGAGATGGAAATTTTCACTGGTCCTGCAGTGTCAGCCTCAAAAATTCCCCAGACAAAGCCAGGCAGTATATTTGTTTGGGCTTAATAACCAAAGCACTAATGTGATTTCAGGAGACACTTTAGTAGGATGAGCTGTCTAGTTGTCATTTCTTACATGTCTTTTTGATGTAATAAATACTTTGGTATGCAACACGTAAATTCAGAACAGACTAAGGTAGTGAATTGTTTCATAGAATCATAGTAACATTAAGGTCGGAAAAGACCTCTGAGGTCACTGAATACAACCACGAAACTAACACTTCCAGGTCGAGCCCCAAGCCATGTCCCTAAGCACCACATCTACTTCAACGATAATAAGAAGTTAGATCCTGTTGCAGCAGATCCTGTTCACCATCACTGGCAGCTCAGAATTTAATTTCAAACCATACCAGCAAATCCCAAAATTTTGTTGCGCATCTCCAGTCCTCCATGATTCTGACTCTTCATTTTTGTATGGTTAACAACTGCAAAATTCCTGAAAAAAATGTACTGCTTTTTTCTTCTAATAGTGGAAATAGGTAAACCAGTCTTCGGGAACACAGGGCAGAGCACTTCGTCACCTTAATAGTCTTGTTGACTTCAATGAGACTTCCAATGCTACTGAACATTCTTGGAATGCGAAATATTTAGAAGATATAAAAAGTGGAACTGGTAATGAGATTGTTTAATTTCACAACACTGTTCATGGAGCAGCAGCAACAGGGTTTGGTAGCATAGTGCCCTGTTGGGAGGAGGCCATGCTGGGAGGAGACACAGGAAGAAAAAAGTGAATAGACTTACCAGGAGCAAAGGGAGGCAAAGTGGGGAAGTGGTGTGGAAGAGAACAGTGCTGTGATCGCAGCTGGAGACCCTCACACTGGGGCGAGAACCCCGCTGAAGGGATGGAGAGTCCTGCACCAGGGCAGAGGAGCAGTAAGAGCCAAGGAGCAGTGGAAGAAAAACAGCAAGAAGCAAAGGGCAGAAGAAATTGACACTGACCTGGAGTTCCTGCGGCCCCCAGCAGTTCACTGAAGGGTTTGGCAAAACAGAGGAAGGTGAGACTGGGAAGCCGGGAAGAGAAATGTTGGGCTTAAGTTGAGTCTGAAGAAGGGGGAGGCAGAGTGTTGACTTCATTGTTTGCTTTCTATTTTTTTTCAATACCAGCATCAGTAATTAGAATTTAATGTTAAAAATTGTCAGTTACTTAAATTAAGTGAAATTCCCTGAGTTAGGAGTCTTCTGCCTGAACCACACAGTTATATGTGCTATTTCACGCTGTGTAGTAACTGATTATGCTTTCTAATGGGATCTATGTATTTATTTATATGGAGGAAGCAGAGTGAACTGGGGCAGTTTTATTCTGTGTGAGATAGTGCCATAATATGAATGAGTGCACATTGCTAGAACAGGTGGAAAAAAAATGTATGGAAGTGGTGGCTCCAAGAGCTGATAACAATTTTTTAAGTCCAGAGGGCTGGTGCTGGTTGCTGATTTTGTTTCTGGTTGTATTATGTTCAACTTCTCTCCAATATCAACACTTATTTTACGTCATCTGCTGTTGTGTTTTTTTCTAGACCTCTCTTGAACATTAGATCACCATCTTGTTGAAGAACTGTATTGTTGGGCTGCAGTGTGGACTATTGTTCCATATGGAATATTAGCTGCAAGTACTGCAGAGGCTGTTGCAGGAGGTTTGAATCTTAGAGGTGACAACCGTTCTGGACGATAAATTGTCCAGCTGAGCTCCTTGTGTTTAGTTTCCTGCTCAAGGAAATGTTCTTGGCTGTAGAGCAGTGTCACAGTCCTGTCCTTATTCTGCAACCTCACCTCACCTTAGATACATCCGGACAGTGGGTCACATTGCCCTGTTAAATCCATTGCCTGGGAGAGATGGCTGTGGAGCAGAAAAAAGATTGTTTTCACATTTGAATGGGAGGGAGACACCGGTGTCACATTCATATGGAAGCCACTTTCAGCTAAACTGGAGTGTAGGAGACATTGCTGGTTTTATTATCATGTTCACTGCATGAGACTTGGCAGTATGAATCCACATGAATGTCAGATAGACAAATGAGAGAATAAAGTATGTGAGAACTGTGAGTTTACAGGAATGTGACCACACAGGTCTGTCTTGTTGAAAGATAGCATTTTTAATGATGAATGTGATGATATTTGGAAAAACAAATCCCAGTAAACTGCCAATATTTTTTTTCTGTACTTCATTTATTTCCTCCATCCTTCTCTTCTTCCTTTTCCCACTAATTTAAAGGGAAATGGTATGTAAAAGAGGGTTAATACTGTTACGTAAGATGTTATTCATAAAAATCTTTTTTATAGAACCATTTTTACTCAGAGTTATTCTATGTTCATTCATCATAGATGGAATGGTTGGAACTTTATTTGTGTACAGTTACTAAGGTTTTAGAAAATAAGGGAAAATCCCCAAGAAGTCTCCAATTTATCCTGACTAAAGCAATTTTAGTTTACTGTGGGGGCTGTTTCTTGTGAAAGCTGCACCTGTACCATATTCTCAGGATACCATTTTCTCAGCGAAGAAGGAAGGGGAACTCTGTATGCTGGCAGATTTCCCAGTGTACTTGTGGAGGTAGTCTGGGAGGGAGAATGGCAATCTGCTCAGCAGGCATGTAGGAGGTGTTTATAATCAAAAGCAACACTTTCAGACTCCAGTGGCAGAGGAACATATTTAGGAAGGAGAAATTCAAAAGGCAGCTGTTCCATGGGTTGCGAATACCTCAGTTTTGTGGCTGTGTGGTGCATAACCAAAGGCGTTACTGCCTAGGGAGAATGGGGAAAAAAAGGTGGTCCGTGCAAATAGGTTTAAGTATTACAACTCTGCAGAGTTGATCCCTGTGTTTGGGTGTCCCACAGACTTGAGATGGGGATAGTTCATTGACTTCTTAATTTACCTAGGTCTTGTAATGCAGGCTTTGAAAACCCCTGCTACTTTTCATCCAGTGGCTTCCCAAGTCATTTATGTTCAGCCTTCAAAGGAAATAGATTGATTAGATAGATAGATAGATAGATAGATAGATAGATAAATAGATAGATACCTAATTCCCTAAGAATCTGTCCATTAACCTCTGGAGACAGACACAATGTATGTGGGAGCTAGAATCTGACTCTCTCTTTTACCTTGCTCGGAGCCTAAGCAGCTGCAGGATGCTTGTGGCTTAATCCAATTATTTAAGAGAACAACTACAAATCAACTTTTCAATGAGCACTCATGCCCTTTAGACAGGTGGCACCAGGAGCCTTATAAAAATTATCTGAGGATGACACATTATTACCGCTAAGGCAGGTGGAATGTATGTTAGTGGCAGCCTGTTTCCAAGTGCATCATGTCAGAATGAGACCAAAGACTAGAAAAACTGGCTTGAGAGTTCTACTCAGTGTACACTACAGATATATTTGGTTTCTCATCTGTACAGTGGAGATGGTGGTCCTTCCCTGGGGCACAGGGAGATGAGGAGAAATGCATTAAATTCAGAGCTGCTCAGATAGGGCTATAAAAGAAGGAGAAATGGCATTCTGGAACTACACAGTTATTACTGCATTATGCTGTTCAGGGCAAGGGTTGTCTCCAAAAATGCCTAGCATATTTTGAGCAGCATAGATAATAAGTAATAAAAAGAATTAAAACTGAAGGATATAAGAGGGGTGTAGAAGAGAACGAGGAGGTGGTGGAGAATGAAGGGAGCCTGCTTACTGTCAGCTTTGATACATTGCAATTTAAGTATGGTACATTTCCCTGGGCTTTCCTTTGCTTTAAAATATAGGTTGCTCTCCAGCTGCTTTATACAGAAATTGAAATCCACTCAGCAAATGAATACTACTTCCCTACTATCCCAAGCCAAGAAGAAAAGCTTCAAACATCTGCACTGATACAGAGAAAAATGGAAATGGCAGTGTTTAACTCACAACTGTATTACGGACATGAATTCATTCATTTATTTGAGTGAGAAAGTATCACAGAAAAGCACAAATAAATTCACCAAGCATGAGGTTTTCTGCTTGTTACCATTTCTTATACGGTTTGTAAAAAGTAACATCTGAAAACTTCAAGAACTCTGAATATAAAGATTGAACACCTCTGTGAAAAATTTTCCTAAAGAACATGGGTATACTATGTTTGAAGGAGAAATTGACATTTACTATCTTAATCGGGTTAGCACAGAAGTAGTAAAGCAAACAGAGGCATAAAATTGTAATACTGATCTTTCTGGTCTCCAGCCTCCTATAAAAGTACAGGAAATATGTTGCTGTGTTAATGGTTTTGGAGTGCCAGCAGATATTCACGTGGAGACAGAAAGGGAAAACACTACTAACTGTCATTTTTATTGCAGGAGGAAACAACAGCTCTGTTCAGGAAAAAATCAGGATCCAAATATGTAATTAATGTTACAGATACAACAGAGAGATTTCCTGATTTTAGTAGCCTCAGCAGGATTTACTTTTTAGTATCCATATGAAATTAAATCCAGCTTACGAGAAAAAATAGTGTTCACACAGAAACACTTACATTTTTCTATTATTTTTGCTAGTTATAACTTATGTGTTCACTACCTGTGCAGCATATACAGGAGGCATATATTTCAGTTTATATACACATTGCTAGAGCTTTAGCTTGGCTCAGTGCCAGGAAGTGTGAGTTTTAGTGTGCAAGTAAGGACTAAGTGCTCCTTTTGTTAGTATTCCTGAGACATGTTAAAATGTATCCTCTCTTATTACAGACAGTGTGGATCAGGGAGTGCTCTAAGTGCTGAGTTAAGGCTGTACAGGGAACACTTGGGGCAATAAATAAAAGTACCACCCATTTAAAGTGGTAGTCATGTAATGGATGTCATGGTTAACTTACAGTGTGTGCTCAGGGTACCTTCTTATTTTGATACTGCCTATGGTCTGTTCTCTGCAACTGGAAAAATGCTTAGGTCCCAGCTGACAAAATACAAAGTCATGCAAACTTATCTTTAATGTAAATTAGATATTTTGATTTAAGCAGATGTTTTAAGATGGAAATATCTTCTTGTGACAGAGATTGAAGTGTGATCTTAACAGAACATCATTCCAAAACAAATGCTCTTGCTTGGGGATATTTTCTGATCAAATCGCTTAAAAATTACTTAATATTTTTTATGTTGCATACTTTTGCACTGTTAAGATTGAAAGTAAAGCATTAGAGCATGGAAATGGCAGTATTTTAATGAAAAATGTTTTAGTCTGAAAGTAGCAGAAGAGTTTGTCATCATTACTCTCAATGAAGCAGAAACATTAATGTTCTTTCTTTTGGAAATAAATGTTACATACAGCATTACCATTTAGAATACACACTTCCTGAAAGTCCATCCTTATAAATTTCCCTAGAAATTTTGCAGTTTTCCAAAAAATACTCTGGATATTTCAAAAATCTCTATTGATACCACATTATCTTCCATCTGGCTACTGCATCTTATTGCAAAAGCCTGGGTTTACATAATTTCTTCCTTCTGATGATGGCAATTTATTTCTTAAGTTGTTTTCCAGAACTCTTATCCCGTTTTATAACACTTGGGTCTCACTGGTTACTGATTAAGTGCTCATCTGATGGGTGCTAATAGACACATTTGGTTGTTTCAGTTGTGAATGCCAGTGAAGGGAGCAGTTGACTGGATGAAACTGAGGGTGGTGTGTAGCTGTATATCGCAGGGCTGCCACAGCAGTGCCTAAGAACTGTTGCCATTGCCCTTTCATATATTTTAAGAGGTGACCAAGGGGTTACAGCAATAAACTCTTACCACCAGAGACAAGATGAAGTAGTTACTCAAAGCACAAGTTCTTTCTCTGTCTCTCTCACCTCCTCCCCTCCCATTTCTCCATTCCCTGTGGCCATGTCATATTACATACAAGCATAGCAATTAGCAAGCTATCTTCAGAGTGAGAAGAAACAACAGAAGTGAGGGGGGAATGGACAGGTGGTGTGTGAAAGCATGTGTGCTCAAGCCACTCATTATCTTGAGTGCAGTATTAATTTGTAAATGTTAAATAACAGCCCAATCCTGCAGTATTTCCACAGACTGCTGGTACTGTAAAATTCTGATCCCTATTTAAAAGAGCTGCCTGCCATCACAGGCTTCAAATGTTGAACATGTCTCTTTAGCCCTTGCAGTCTCTTTATCTCACTCTTCTGTCTCACAAGGGTCTTAAAATGAAAGTGTTGGTTCTGTATTCCCAGGCTCCTTGTGTTGGCTCTACCATTATCTGACTAAAGGGGATGGAAAGAACTTTCTTGTGCTGGGTTTCATTTTGAATGGATCAGCTCCTCCAAGCAGCTGACTTGATTAATTTTAATAAGATGGAGCATTTGATAAGGTGTGCCTTTGATCAAGAGGGAAAGCAGTGCTGCAGCATTTTTGATCTAGGTGGATTTAAGCTGGACTGTATCTGTGAATGCACAACCCCAGAAATGAAGGTTTTACCCCAGCTGGTAGCTCAGTCCCATGCCTCCACTTGCTCACTTTTTGTCTGCTCCCACCGGGGAAGAGAATCAGAAGGCTAAAAGCGAGACAGCTTGTGGGCTGATATAAAGGAAATTTAATAGGGAAAGCAAAAGCTGCTCGCACAAGCAGTGCAAAACAAGGATTTAATTCACCACTTTCCATACGCAGCCAAGTGTTCAGCCATTCCCAGTAAAGCAGGGTTCCATTACATGTGCTGTTGACTCAGAAAGACAAAAAAACACAACTTGGAACGTGTCCACCCTTCCTTTCTCTCCCCCCTGCCTTTATATCCTGAGCATGACAACATATAGAATGGGATATCCCTTTGGTCTCTTGAGGTCAGTTATCCTGGCTGTGTCCACACGAAGTGAGGTTGATATTCAAGCAGCAAATTTTGTTTGTATGTTATGTCTCTTTAAAAACAAGCAAGAAAATACATTTTCGTCTTTCACCTTGTTTCGTGAACAGTGAATTCTCCTTATGAGTGTTTCAGGTCTTGTTTAAAAGCTCAAGTGGGATACTTATGTAGTAACTCCAACTCACCAACCATCTCTAGGAACGGATTCAATTTTCAGACTTTCCTTCAAAGGTGCTCAACAGGAAGCATGTAAAACAGAATGACCTGCTAGGTTTTGACAATTGGCTCAGCCCAGGGGTGAAAACCAGTCCAGAGCAGCCCCAAGAAATCAGGCTATATGCACTCGCTGCATAAACATACAACCAGCTAAATCCTCCAGCATTGTCTTATCTCTTTGGGAGCAGTGTGATTGCTTTCCAGGGTGCAGTCCATGTGGTCTCAAGCATCCGTATAATAGCTTAAGTGCATGAAAGATGTATTCTTTTCCACCACAGTATTCAGAGCATGATTGGCTTTGTTGTAAACCTACTACAGGGTAAAATACACAGTGCAGTTAACTTTTACATATCCTGCCAGGTTTCATGAACAGTGTTTTACTGCCGATATATTTTTTGTAATTCCACGAGCCTCATATAAGGTGAAAGACTGTACAACAGGAAAGTTATAATAAATAGCAGTGATAGATTTTAGAGGATTACAATACAGGATTCATGAGCAGGTAATTTATATGGCTTTATCACATTTGAGGTAGTAATTATGTTTGCCAATACATTTCTTAGGCAAAAAACTATTTTTCATTTTAATTTTCATTTTATAACAAATGTTATCATAAATGGCAAAAAAAAAAAAAGAGAAAGACTTATCAGGATAATCTAATCTAACATAAAATGCAAACCTACCCTATGAGAAAATTTCTGATCAGCTGACACAAAAAGTCACTTTATCATTTGACAATGTTGACAGATATAAAAAGTTAGTCTTTTTTTAAATGTCAAGAGTGTGCCGGTTTGGCCAAAATCTAGTAATATAGCCCCTGAGAGAAAACCAGGTTACAACCACCCTTCCCCCCACAGGGTTCGGGAAAAAAGGAAATTTTTCCTCGAAGGAAAGTGAAAGAGATAAAAACTATTTATTTTAACAAACACACAGGAAAAGGATAATGATGCTAAATAATGAAATGACATCTCTCGCTATAGAGAGAAACCTGGGAAGATTTCAGAGTCCTTCTGTAGGTGTGGTCTCTCTCCTCCTCGGAGCTGGTCGGTGAGGGCGTGGGCCCACCCCCGGGCCTCGGGGAGAAAATTCTCCTGATGTGTTCTGATGTTGTTGAAACAGTTCAGAAGAGAAGAAGGGAAAAAACCAAAGTCCCAGGAAAAAAAATTCAGCTCTCCATCTCACGCCAAGAGGGAAAAAAAACCAGCTGGTTGAAGGAAAAGCGAGCAGGGTGCGTGCTACCTGCAGCCAGACAACACTGAGGAGTGTAATCTCTGCGTCCTTGAGAAGCTGCTTTGGACAGTTTGTCTGTTTTTTTTTTTTTCCCCTCAAGCTCAGTTTAAAGGCACAGAAAAGGCACAATACTACTTTCTGGGCATAGAGCATGATAGGGGATACACATGATAGAGTCACCCCAAGACAAAGAGACAAAATGTCTTTGTTACTGTTAGTGTTTCTAGGATTTTCAAGGAAATTATTAACACAAGATAAATATTTCTTCCTCATGTCCTTTTTTTATAAGGATTTGTCTGTCAGGAAATGGAAAAAAATGGATAGAAAATTTGGCAACCATACATTTCCTGTCAGGATCCCATTTTTACAGCTATTCTGCCAGCATAATCTCAACCATTAAAAGTGTTTAAATTTACATTTAAAGGGTTCTGGGAGTGTTATATTTATATGCATCTGATATTAAGATCTGCAGCCATACAAAGAATGGAGAAGCATCAGAGAAGCCAAGTTTGAACTAGCACAAGACAGATCATCTTTTAAACCTGAAGTACACACTTGTTACAGAAGTATCTTTGAGTTTCAGACGGGCCTTCAGGTCTGACATTGGAGAGTTGCTGAGGTTGAAATATTCAGAAAGGAAGAAGAACATTTTAGGAAGCCTAAGTATAGTGTGTTATTATCTGAGAAATCTTTAATAAAGGAAAATTACGTTACTTTATAACTGGTTTTGAAATAGAATTACCTTTTTAAAGAAAGGTACATCATGGAAGATTTGTAAAAGCTGCATCTGAAGTTTTTTTGCTCAGAGCAAAATTTCAAAGCCTACAAATCTCAGACTTCAAGGCATATGGTCAGTTGGGATTTCACTGCCGTGTAGGTGTTGCATATACTGGTATGTCATGAGAAGCTTTGTTGCCTCAGGAACAACTGCAACTGACAGATGCTGCAAGGTCCAAATTACCAACCTAATTACTTGTGCAACATCTCCACAGAGACCACCCAGCTGAGAGGGAGTGAAATGCACCTCTGTAGCTCTGGCAGCTTTGCTCCCAGTATGGTCTGGGTTCCCCATGTCTTGGGGCTGGAGGTCTAGAAATTAGGACCTCAAGTAGAGTATCCCCCAGCCTCCTACTTCCATTGATCCTTTTACCCCTTCCTGGACACCCACTTCAAGCTGTTTGAGATTCTTTTTGTATTCCTTATGGAGAAATAACGTCTATCTTTCTATCACTTCAAATTCTCTTCAGATATTATACTTCAGATACTCATGGTAGAAAACAACATACAGCATTCAGTCAGTTTTAACATCAGTATTTTGGCCTTGAAAACTTTACCAAACTTTTATTTAAAACATTACTTAAAACATTATTAAAACAAAACTAAAACCCAAAACTTTTTTATTTATTTATGCTGTTCTTTTCCCTCCCCTTCCTTCTTCTAGTGAAATTAAAGGGTAACAGAAAGATACCTGAAAATAAAACTTCCCAGAGAAGAAAGTGAAAAGACTTCAGTACTGATATCTTATAATGAAAGGCTTTTTAAATAAACATGAAGTAACATTTTGAACTAACAGGGGAAAATTACTTTTTGTTTTGAATTTTCAGAGTGGGAATATCGCCAAAATAAGTGTTTGGGAAGTTCAAATTTAGCTAGTCAAAGTCTTTTGTCAAGATGTATTTTCTCTAAAGAAAAAAAATTCTAATCACTATTGCTCAATCACTTGCTGCTCTGCTTGCCAGCTCCATTAGGAGCTCAGGGTCAGCCTGGGATGCCTGCACATTATCAACAGCAGTGAAGTTGCCCCAGATACAGTGGAATCCATCTCACCCTTCTGTATCTCCGGGTCTTAAAATGCTCACGGAATTAAATCTAATTTTAGTAAGTAAACTGGTTTCAAGTGAGACATCTCATCTTTTGTGGTACACCACTGAGAATGCAGTACCAGGTGTTCCTGGGGACCTGCAAAGAGTCTCGGTGGCAGCTATGGGATCTCTCAGGGGCAGAGTAAGAGGAGGCGGTGGAGGTCTCAAACCTTGGGAGGATCAAACATGTACTTTAGGAAGTTCCTGAGGGCATGATATTTTTCTGTTTGTGTATTTTTGAGAGAAGTTGATAGCAGGTTTCAGAGCAAGGCTGGACTTAGTTATTTCCTTTATTAGCTTGTTAGTTCATTGGCTCCATGTTGTATAGCCACACTAAGTTCTAAAGTTGATATGTGGTGTGTACACAACAGTTACATTTGCAGTTTTGCTCCAGATTATAAAAAAAGACACACGGAAATTGGACCCTGATGTTATAAAATATAGCGAATAAAGATTATCTCAGTTATCCCAGTATATATATATTTTTTCCATGCAGTTCCCTACCCTTTTTAATTGTATGAAACATAAATTTTCACACTAAAAATGGGCAGTGCCTTAAGTGGGGACTTAAAAATAAGAGGAAAATTCCTAAGCTTTGAGAAATGATTTCACAGTTTGGTTTGCCTTTTTTTAAAACCGATTTAGTACCTAAAAAAAATTCTTCTATTTCAACAGTATATTTTTCCCATAACATTTTAGGATATTTATACCTAATGTCATTACACATTGTAATTATGTAATTGAACATCGTAATTGCACATTCTCATTATTTCATCACGCCTGCTACAACAATTAAGTAATTAGGTCTAATAGTATAAATTAGATCTAATTGTATAAATACATGACAATGGCATAAAAATGACCTTAAAGAACAGAGAAGACTTTAATCAAAATACAAGGAATACCTTATGTGTGCAGAGGAATGTGGAACACTGGACTAATCCTGTGCGATGATAACTGGGCACTCCTACACTCCACAGTTCCCATTCCCCATCTCCATGTTCCACTGGGGAGGAGAAGATGGAGAAAATCATGAGTAAATTTAAGCCCAGGAAGAAGGGAGTGGTGGGGCCAAAGTACTTTTAAGATTTGGATTTGTTTCTCTTTAATTTTCCAAAGTCGAGTCTGTTTTTCCTGTGACAGTCAGTGGTGAGCAATCCCTCCCTGTCCTTACCCTGAATCATTTTTTCATTGTATTTGCTCTCCCCTGCCCAGCTGAGGAGGGCAGTGATGGAGCAGATTTTTTGAGCACATGTTTTCCAGCCAGGGTCAACCCACCACATTAGTTTTTTAGCATAATTGTAGCCATGGAGTCCATCTCATGAGCTTGTCACAGTCTTTTAGCTAAGAACACGCTTTAAGATGTACTCTTGAGTCTGGTCCCATTTAGTGATGAGAGTGTTCATGGCCATCACATTTTACTTCTGTTGGTGCAGCCTGGTAGTGAGGCCTCAACACTCTGTCCAGACTGTTGGGCTTTGCCGTACAGATCCTGGCAGATTCAAACATATTTTGAAATTTAGAACCTGTCAGACATTTTCCTTTCGTTTATTGACCTTTCTTGACAGAGAGTAAAGGTTTCTCTGCTACATCTACATCTGAGCTCTTGACAGAGAAACCCTCACCTCATAAAAGTCTCTGGCTGTCCTATGTAGTAGAGGCTGTACCCTGATTGTGGGCTTGCTCAAGAGAGGGAAAGGCATATGGGCAAGCAACAGGTGTGCAAACAATAAGATACCATTGTAACACTGAGCCACTGCAAATTTTTTGCCAATATTTTCACATTTTCAGAAGACTCAACTTAACTAAACTGATTCTCTCCTAAAATAGAAAGCAACTTTTGCAACAAAAATTATCTGGTTGAAAAACCCCCACAGTTTGAACAGAAAATATTTGTCCTGTTCTACTCAAATCACTTTATTCCATAAAAGTAGATTTAAAAAAATATATTATTTGGTGCATTGTGACCATACTGAGAACTCCCTTATAAAGGGATTATATTCCCTTCTCAACCTTCAGAACTTCCTTTCATAAAACAGCCAACTAAAGGAGTTGTTGCAAGGGCTTTAAAAAAACCTCAGTCTCTATTGGAGAGTCACCAAAATGATCTCTTTAATTTCTCAAGGGAATGTATACCTGCTCTTTGTAGCATAACAGAGAAGGTGTCCTACCTGACAGAGCTTAAATTTATTTTGCTTTCCTTTTTTTCAACAGAAAAGTTGCACTGGATAGGAAATTAAGAGGTAAGTTTTTTCCCCACAACAAATCCTTTCATTTTTGGTCCTAGGGATTCCTAGAAAATCACAAATAACCTAGTATTTTGCTTTTTTCAACCTAACGGTGTATTAATCTTTTTTAAAAATAAAGTGGAGAGGAAATACATTGTTTTTACTCTGTCATAATCATACCTGTTATAACATTTGTTCCAATTCTTCCTTTTGTGCACTTGCGAGAATGAAAATGATTACTCCGCATTCCTCTGTCTGGAATAAAAAATATGCCAAATATATCTCTGTTGTAAGTCCTTTGGAGACAATGGAGTTGCAAAGGGTTTGAATATTACTCTTTGTGTGCAACCTGTAACCTCATTTTCTGCAGGATAAGGATAGAGGTTCCCTGTGCTTTTATTTAGAGCTACAGCTTTCATTAAATTTCATTACTTCTCCATGTGGCTGTAAATAGAAGGTGTACCTTATGAAATTTAATTCCTTTTTCTGGCAGCTTGTGTGATAAAGGTGTGGCTTCTAAATGAAGGTTTATCCTACATGGAAGGAGGCTGAATTGAGGATATATAGGAGAGGATTTCAGTTTTATGCTGAAACTGATGAACCTTACTGAAATAAAAATTAAAATGGTTATATATTCCACCAGAATTCCTTCATTAAAAAAGGAATTATCTTCTAGCACTAGCCTGCAAATGCAGGAAAGTCAAGCATATGAAACTAAACTAGAGGTGCACAATGCATAAAATTAATTACTGTGATTAAGAATGTTAAATTAGGTCTGGTTTGGGTCCCTGGTTTTCTGATAGGTACGAAAGTAAGGAAATTATTTTTTTCTCCTATAAACTTGCCTGATTAAACAACATCAGGATAAATCTGTAAATGCCTGTGGATTTGCTCTTCCAAGCTATTGCCATTGCACTGTGTACTGTGAAGAATGGAGTAAGTTTTCTATATTGACAGTGGCCTTTTTTTTTGTTCTTTACTATCCTTATTTTCTTTATTCCACTATTGTATTTCTCATAAGTCCTGGGTGAAATTGACCCCTTCTCTAGCTGACATAACTGTTACTTCAGAGGTGTGAAGGTTTCAGCAAAGTTTTCATTAGTCTCTTGAGAAAAAACCAAAACCATAATATCCTTAGAGCTGTGCTATACTCACCTTTGTCACTCATAATCCTTCTGTTCTTCCACTGCACATTTTTATCATCTTATTTTCTGCACAGCTACAAATATCCATATTTATGAAGTACTCATCACCATGGTATCCAAGTACACTTCAGTTTATTAAAAGGATTATGTGACGTGACTGCTTGTAATAGCAGGGGATTAGACATGATGACGCAGGTTCCTTCTAGTCTCTTGTTTCTATAAATTAATACCATAAAGCATTTCCCTAAAAATAGGTACCACTTCGAAGGCCCCTATACAACATCTAAAACAGCACCAGTTTTGTTGCAAAGTACATCATGAGATGTCCAAGGACTCTGCCTTCCCTCTTCTGGGTGGGCTGTTAGCAGCAGGTAGGCAAACTCTGCAGGCTCATCTTACACTTGAATGCCAGCTGTCTTGTCCTGGCTCAGGCAGTTTGAGAGTGGGGGAAAATGTGACAGGACAAGGGATAATGGGTTTGAATTGAAAGAGGGTAAATTTACACTACATATTAGGGAGAAATTCTTTATTTAGAGGACGTTGAGGTACAGGAACAGGCTGCCCAGAGAAGCTGTGGATGCCCCATTCCTGAAAGTGTTCAAGGCCAGATTGGATGGGCTTTGAGCAACCTGATGTAGTGAAAGGTGTCCCTGCCCATGACCTTTGAGGTCCAACCCAAGTAACTCTATGATTCTATGATATAGATTATGCTGTGTATGACCAGCTTTATGTATAGAATGTTCTGTAGTATACACCTGGCTTAGCTGAAGGCCTCTGAAATGACTCACACAAAGGAGGGTTGATAGGCTATACATATATAAATCTATGAATTAATCTTTCTGATTTTGTTACATTTTTCAGCAGTGTTTCAAAAGTCAAAGATTATGTTATTAGCAATTCATTCTGTATTGGTATTGTAGAGTAAATATTTTGTTATCCAGAATGTTCATTCACACTCTTGGGCCAGGCAACTAAGACATTGTAATTTGTATGGGATTTTGTTTACCAAGCAGCCAGTGACAGTAGAATTATAGTTCTGCAGATCCAAACAGATTGTTATTGCACCAAACTTAAACTAGTAAATCATTAGAACCATTCCAAGAGGAAGAGTCTCTGTGTGTTGTAATACAAGTCTTATACTATTACATGCTTCATGCATTTTTTAAATACATTGATAAATGTAGAGTCAAACAAAAATACACCAAGTAATTAATTTTAATAAATATTGCTGTTTGCACTCTACTGAAAGTTGTTGCTTCATTTCTAGCCTTGTGAAATTCAGGTTCATAATATGAAGGAGTAGGAACTGGTTCTTATGCTGACATTTCAGCCGAACAGCTTTACACGTGTTGCGTTCATCTCCCTGTACGGTGGATCAGTGCAGGGCTAGTGCTGCGTGAAATACAACAAGTGTAAACACCCCTTCATCTGAGGCTTCAGCTTCGTTTTGCAAATTCAGCTCTGGTCGAACCTGCAGGAGATGCTGAAACCTCAGAAAATTGAAGTACCATCAGTCTCTGGTCCCATTTCTTTAATGTTGTAAAGTTTTTGAAGTGACGTGAGACATAAGGCCTTGAAGAGCTTGTATGTATTAGGAACATGATTTCAGCTTGGATGCTATGCCAAGTTAGCTTTAGATCTAGCTGGCTTAGACGTGGCAAGTAATGAAGTGGCCTTGGCATGTGTTTGCTAATCAGACAGCCTTCAATCTGCTCAAAGTAGTAGTGCATCTATTTAATTTGTGTTCCAGTAAGTTAGTCAAGAACATAATTTCTAGTCAAGTACACTTCTATGGAAGACTGTCACCTCCACAAGCTCTTGCATTGAATATTAAATCCTATGATCAGGATTCAGATCAAGATTCTCCTGCCAAGGTGAAAGAATTGGTTTGTTGTGTTCCCACTAGAACCTGTAAGGAGACGGAACATCTTTCAGTAACACACTTCTGTAAGACTTAGAAAGTTTAAAGACGTATTAAAATGAGAAAACTCACTTCATCACTCAAAATGGTCTTTCTCTAGACAAAAAAACCAGCCCTAAATATTTACTGAGCTGTGGGTGTAGACAATAAATTTTTTGGCTGTTTGCTAGAGCATTGTGGATATGGTACGATCACTAGTTTTCTAACAGATGGACATCCTTTTAAAGCCAAGCTGTTATATATTTTTACCATTTTAATTTGGATGGAAACCAGCTTTTTTACCTTATGTTGTGCTTTTTATTTCTTATGTCAGAGGACAAAATCACTTCCAAAATGTGCTTCTGAAAATGAGAAACATTTCTCTAATCCATATGCACTTCTTCACCAGACTAATGCTTGCCCTGGATATTCCCCTGCTAAAACAGTAGCTCTGCCTGACCTCAGGGCCTCATTTCCTGTCCCATCCTCTCCCTATATCAGTGGAACACTGTACAGTTGATTGAAGGCCAGGTGCAACAGACTTAGGAGATATCATGGCAGATGCCAGGCCTAGGGATATTTTGTCAGTCCTTTCTGTTTGTTCAAGTATTCTACCATTCGTTGGTTTTGCCATCTGTCACGCCTTGCCTGGTGACTCTCTTTGTTCTTACTGACTGTGTGGTAGGCTCTGTTGCCTATATTTAAACCACAGATCCTGGACCAGAATCAGAGCTAACGTCCAACACCATCGTTATTCACTCCTGTAAATACAAATTTAAAATTTATGTAATATACAGTGTACTCTAGACATAAATGACTATATAGATATAGATAGGTGTTTTCACTGGTTTCTTAGTAAAGAACTGCATCTCTGAATATGATACAACATACTACCCAACGTATTCTAAAATTAAGTACATTGTGGGTCTATATGCCACTTCCTTATTGATTCCAAGGGCTAATGTCAAAGACTTCTTATTGTATAACCTTTCTTGAATTATTTCAAAAAGAAAAGTGCCAGTGGAGGCATAGTAACTGATAAACAATGAGTTAACATCCCCCTCATTTTCCTTAGCCCAAAAAGCACAATCTACAGTTTTTACTTAAAAAAGAAGAGATTGACTGAAGGAGGAAAGCAGTGTGGCTAAAGAAAGGTATGCTTAATTTTTGAATCCTTACGTAGTCTGAAGTAATTAAATTGAGTGAATTGGGTGAAATCTTACAAGCAAATGTTACATAAAAAAGTGAGGAAAAGCCTTTAATTTTCAAAAGTACAATATTAGTTACAGAGAAAGAAGTATGAAGAGTAAATAGAGACTGACTTGGCAAAATCACAAACTCATTACTGACATCAAAGGATAAAAAGTAGGTGAAGAATATAAACTAAGTCAAATTGTTAAGGATGTGTACAAGGAAATTATAAAAGGATATATGTAGGACAACTAGCAGGAGACATCAAGTGTAAAGGAAATAGTTACTTAACTCTTATTACCAGGAGAAGAGATTTTGAGGAAGATCTGTTACTTTTCACTGATAACTGATGATGCTGAAAAGTAGTAGTGTTTAATGGTTGCTTTTTCTATTGATTTTCACAAAAAGAAATTAAAAGTTACATGGTGAAAAGCTCTTTAGAACAATTATTACCACAAGTTGATGAAAGAGCAAAACCACAGCACAGTGTGGATAGATGAAGCAGATATTTTCTTATCAACTCTTTGACAAGCTTCATCATAGCCCAGTTACAGAAAGAATAATGACTCTTACTGGTTATTTTGTGAAGGATACCTGACAGAAAAGTGAAGGGGTGCATCATGTTATCTTTTGAAAATGAAAAAGGAGAGTCAAGGAATCATAGGTCAGGCAGGTTTTTGCTAGAAAAAAACCCCTTTGGAACAAATAACAAAACAAGCTTTTATAAGTATTAGGAATATAAGAAAATGAATAGCAGTATACAATTTTCAAAAATTAATTGAACCAACCTAGCTTAGTGTCCTCTTGCAGTAGAATAATAGACCTTGTGAGCTGCTACTCCTAAGACTGTCACCTGGGATTGAAGATTGAAGAGGGATTTTGTGCAACAAGACAAGTAGAAATGTTAGGCAAATCACACTAAGTCATGGCTGTCACCCTGCCTGACTTGCCAGTCATTAGAAATTCCTGTCATCATTACAGTGACTCTCTTCATGGTATCTCACAGTTGTGGGTTTCTTTCCAAGGTTACAGAAAATGGAGTTTCAACCCCAAATTTATGATTTAGCAGGCATTCTGCCCAAGCACCAGGTGAAAGGTATAAATTAAATAACTTTTCAGAATTGTTTAAAGAAAATTGCAAGAGAATATAAGATGATTTTGAATCATTTCCTCCGCTGTAGAGGGCAACAGGAACATTCTGACAGATCTTTAAAAATGCTTGCTATTATATGGAATCTAAATGTGGAATAATGGGTACAAAGAGATGTAGATTATTTCTGTTTTACTCACTTGAGTGAGATTTGATTGAGTCACTGGAGGGGAGAAGCAAAGGCCAGTTGAGACACTGGAGGTTTCTCAGCGGGTAACAGACCCAGCAGGGCAGGGACCTGGCCAGCTGGGACCCAGGTGCACATGAGCAAGTGAGCAGAGCAGACCAGAGACCACAGCCACGTTGGACTGAGAGTGCAGAGCAGCAGGTTCCTGGTGATGAGACATGTCAGGCTGGGAGATCAGACCACAGGTCTGGATCAGGCCTGGTGAGGATAACCACGGTCAGACACAGACCCATCATCACTGGGGTCATTAAGAATTATTAGTGCCCTCAAGGCACTTCAGTTAGACCTTGCTGTTCCTATATGATTTATGCAAGCAAAGATGTGCAAAGGCTGCTGGCAGATATGCCTGTTTTCTATGTCCACTTTTATATAAAACCCTGAGCCATTTTCTAAACCGTTTTATGATTTCTTTATCTTTCTGACCTTACCTGTCATACTATTAAAACTTTTCTGTGCTGTGATTAGAGTTATTACCAACAGTGCCTGGGAAACCTGAAAATATTCAAGAATTGAGAATTAATTTTCATAATTTTCCAAGGCTCAGCAGTTTGTCAGAAGCTGTTACGGATGGTTTACTACTGCTCTCCAGCTGCTGTAGTTGGCTCATCAGTATTTGGTATCCTTTAAATTGACTTTGCACTGGCATAAGCCAGAAGTGTTTGCAGCTTCAGCACTGATGAAGCAGGAAGGATTAAGCTCCACTACTAAATATACGCCTACTGTAACACGCATCTGACATTTAGGATAAGAGCAAATAATATCTTTTGAACCTGCAAATCTTATCAAACAGCTGGCACACCTGCTCCCAGGCACTAAGATTCTTTGTTTATTTTAACATTTACAGTTTTTCTCTGCCCAAAAATTCTTTGATTACATACTCAGAAAATGTGTACACCATGTATCAAAACAGTACAAACCACAGTAAGGTTTTACTGCATTAAAACTAAAAATCCAGGCCAAAGTTTCTGATCCGAGTTTTCAGATGGACTGTGGTGCATACAGGCAAAATGAGAAAGTTCAGTTTGTGTCAGAACATGTGAGTTATTTTTGTAGACAAACTCCTCCTTAGTGGCCTCAGGGCCACTAAAGGGGGCAGAGAACTTTAAAATGGAGGGAATAAAATAATTACTTAAAGAAGTCTTTGTTATTCTAAACTGTATTTGTTTTGTCATTTGTAACAGGTACTTTTACTGCTGTGTGAACCTCCCCCACTGGATGATGTTATAAAAGTACCTTCAAGGCATCTTCCTGGTCAGCAAAATAAATGGTGAGTTTTGCCTGTAAATCTTTGAGAACATTTCCCTTGTTGTTGCCAACTAATTGCTTTTCTTCCACACAGAAGTCCTTTCATAAACACTACATAGAATTTAGCCCTTGGTAGCTGTCTTGCAGGAAAATAGAGTCAAACAGGTCAGTCTGCAAGTCGCTAATTTTCTAGACTAAAGCTTGTCATCTCCCAGGAGAGAACATGTGACTTAGAATATTTTAAGAAACTGTTCCTTTTTTTTCTTTTTCAGTTGGCAAAAATGTGTCACAAGTCAGTGTGTTTTGGCATCTATATTTCACACTTGGATTACCAATTCTGTCTTACATCAGCATTTAGTATCTAAACTATTAGATTTATCAAGTTCCACTGCTAAAAGGACTTAGCTGTCACTGGCCATTACAGGTTGTGTAGTCTCTTAAGCAGATTGAGTTCTACTGCTATCACAGTATATTGGAAAATGCATTATTTTAAATTATTTCTTTGAGTTCTAATTTACTTTGCTACATTATGTACATCTATTTGGTTTGAAACTAGAGGAACTTTAAAGTCCCTACCCAAACAATTTTATGATTCTATACCTATATATATTTTATATGAGATGTATGTATAAAGTAAATAATCTCCAGGAATTTACTTATGAACTGTTAGAAACTTTTCAGTAAAACATTTTTCAGCATTCTGGAGTCTAGAATTAACATTCGTAATTACCTTGACCTAAGTGAAGTATATAATTTGAAGGAAAATTGCTGCTTAATCAGAACAAATGCCAAGTACTGTTTACGGTAAAGGTTTATCAAATGGACAAATACAGACTAGGAAAAGTGGAAAGCAGTCTAGGGAAGGTTAGTGATTCACAAGATTGAACCCAAGCTGATAGCTGTTGCAAAAATTGTCCCCACAATACTGCTAGATATAAAGAGAGGCACAGTTGTACACTCCTTCAAATAACATTCAGTGGGCTTGTAATGTTCCTGGTGTCTGATCTCATAACTGAAAAGACATCTTAAGCACTCTTTTTTCAGTCTCTACAGATATTGGAATGTTTTTGTGGTGTTTCATTGATGTATTTTTGAGCATGGGATATGAAAAACACATGAAAAACTGGATGGGGGTTCAGCAGTTTTTTATTGTATTTTTACTTTCTTGAACAAAAATTACAGGAGTTGATACTGCTTTAGGAGAAAAAAAACAATGAACTTCCTTGTTCTAATTAATCCTTTCATTGGAACTTGTGGGAGCTCTGTCTGTTAGAATATCAGTGTTTCCTCCACTTCACCAGGTTCTCAGGGCAGACACCTCAGTCCCCTATGGTTTTAGTGACTAAAACCAAGTGAAGGACAACAGCTGACTTTGTTATGATCTTAGGGAAAATGACCCAAGCAATACCTGATTAAGGGTTTGGAGAATAACACAAGGACAAACACAGCCAGGTAACACTGTGTGCATTACCACCTTTCAGAGACCCAGTTTTGGTGGTAACTGACTTGTTGTCTGTGCTAAATATGTTTCAGTGCTAGAATACTTAAGGAAACAATCCTCTTCTGTTAGTTCTTATCCGCTACTCTTGAATAGTATGCAACATGGGAAACAAAAAAGACACAGGCAAAGGCAACTCATTGAATAAAACAATTTACATTCTGGCGTAGGCATATTCAGAGATCATAATCTTACAGAGAATTCATGAATTGTACAGAGAGGTTTTCTAAATAACCAGCTATCTGTTAATAAGGAAGAATTAAGGTCTTTGAACTGTGGACAGATTCATGCAATTAGAAACAAGATCACACTATTTTTAATAATGGGATGCAAATCTACAGCAAGAGAACAGGTGCATAAATGTCACGGACCATTAAAACTTATCACAGGTGCATTATGAAGCACATGGAGAAGCAAGTCAATTCATTCCCCAAAGACTGCAATAGCAATAGTTTGTTATTATATAGTAAGGAATATGGCAATATTTTTGGAAAATTGCTTTGCCTCAAGTAAGACTTGTGCTGCTGGATGTGCATGATTTTTCCTCCTTAATAGTACTAATATTTCAGTTTGCTGACCATTTTTTACTCAGACTGTGTTCTATATTAACATGTGCTACCTATGTATCTTGAGAATATGAGATATCAGTTAATATCTAACCAGCGGGTCTTACTTACCTTTAGAGATGTATGTCTGGACCTAGCCTTAGCTTCCTGTATGGCAACTCACTGGTAGACATAATTCTTCCAGCTCTTTTGGATGTTTGTGGATGGTTTCTCAGTAGCTTATTTGGTTCATAGAGTAGGCTGGGAAATGTCATCCACTTCTTTGGCAGTGACTGAGAAGACAGAGGAAAGGACACATATCTCCTGTGTGCCCTGACCAAGAGCAAGCAGATACAGCTGAAATTTCATCAGCTATAATGGCAGACATGTCTTTTTGCTGGTCTTTGAGTATCCATACAGAAATAAAGTGTTACAGTAGAAGCAATTGGTAAAGTGCAATTTGAAGGTTTTTTAAATGTGACACTAGGAGTCCTAGCCATTAGCATTTTGAGTGCTTCCTCTGCAGAATAGCTTGGCCTGATTCCTTTTTGCTTCAAATTGGCCTAATTCCATAGGCAACAAAGAACTGGATTAACATTCGCAGCAATGAAGATCACTTGCAGACCTGCAGCAGTACAACGCATAGTGAGTCTGGAGAGGAAATACCCCATCTACATATCCTTAACGTAATTAGACAATCTGCATTTTTTTAAACTATTGCTGGCTCACTAAAAGTTCACTTGTGTATTAACACTTACTTCATAGTAACTATCATTACTGTATGTTTTGCTGTAAGATAGATATTTGTGATTGATATAAGCAACCAATGAGTAAGAATCTGCTCTGGGATACCTGCATCTCCTCTAAAGGCTTATTTTCTAAAGATACACTTGCGGAAAAAGGAAATAGTTGCTTTCAAGAAAAAAAGAGCAAATGATGAAGAAAATCAAGATGGAAGATTAAAAGTTTTTTGGATCTCTAAAAATTCAATTTTGAAATGCAGTCTTGCTTAAGGAGTTTTAAACTAGATATGAAGTGGTACAGGAATATAGCCAGCCTCGACAGAGAAAAGCTATGCAATGGGGACAACTGAAGGAACCACTCAAGTAGCAAAAGGAGACTTAAGAAGGGATACCTCCAATGAGTACAAGCACCCAAAGGTGTAACCATGAGACAGGACTATTGGGGTCTGCCTTTGCACCCCTACTGGGATATTGACACACTCAAACACTTCTATAAAGTGCCCGTACACAAATGCACACAGTTTGGGGAACAAACAGGAGGAACTAGAGGTCTGTGTGCAGTCACAGGGCTTTGATCTCATTGCAGTTACACAGATGTGGTGGGACAGCTCACATGACTGGAATGTTGTCATGAAGGGCTACATAACCTTTAGGAGAGAAAGACCAGGAAAGCATGGTGTTGGAGTTTCCCTCTGTGTGATTCAACACTTGGAATGTATCCAGCTCTGTCCTGGGGCAAATGATGAGTGAGTTGAGAGCTTATGGCTCAGGATAAAAGGGCAGAGTAGCAAGGGTAACACTGTTGTGGGTATTTGCTACAGGTTGCCTCATCAGGAGGAGAGAGTGGACGAGACCTTGTACAGGCAGCTCAGAGCAGCCTCACAGTCAAAGGCCCTGGTTCTTGTCGGGGACATTAACTACTGACTTGGCCTAACCTGGCCAAGGATGTCAAGGACGAAAAGAAAGGCTTAAAATACACTGAAACCAAAAGGAAAACAAAGGATAATTTGTTTTCAAAAACAAATTAAAAAACAAAACCTCTTACTAAATTGAGGGGGGACCCAGGTAACAGAGGACAGAGAGAAAGAAGAGCTCCTGAATGCCTTCTTTGCATTGGTCTTTACTGACCTTCACTTCAGAGTTCTCTGACCCAGCAGACCACGGTAAGGGAATGTTGAAAGCGCATTAGGAAGAGCATTGCCAGCAGGTTGTGAGAGTTCAGTTCTGGGCTTCTCAGTACAAGGGAGACACAGAGCTCCTGGAGTGGGTCCAATGGAGGGCTACAAAGATGATTAAGGGACTGGAGCATCTCTCTGATGAGAAAAGGCTGAGAAAGCTGGGCCTGTTCAGCCTCAAGAAGAGGTGACTGAGAGGGGACCTCATCCATGTCTGTCAGTATCTGAAGGGAGGGTGTCAAGAGGATGGACCAGGCTCTTCTTGGTGGTGTCAAGCAATAGGACAGGAGGCAAAACTGATGCACAGGAAGTTCCACCTGAACATGAGGAAGAACTTCTCTATTGTGTGGGTTACCAAGCACTGGAACAGATTGCCCAGAGAGGCTGTGGAGTCTCCCTCACTGGAGATATTCAAGAACTGTCTGGACACAGTCCTGTGCTGTGTGCTCTGAGATGGTCCTGCTTGAGCAGGGAGGTTGGACCAGATGACCCACTGTGGTCCCTTCCAACCTGACCCATTCTGTGATTCTGTGAGTAACACAGTACCTTTTGTGGAATTTCTTTCTGTATTAGTTGATACATGAAATTAACAGTATTTTAGTTTTTGGTTTTTCTTCACAATGTCCAGCCATAGAAGTTGTGTAACCCTGAAGTTGAAAAGTGAGCATGTAAGTATACTCTGTTCCACTCAAAAGAAAAATATATTTTTATTCTGACAGAAAATATCAAATTAATGACAAAGTAAAACTAGAACATTTTTAGTCATAAATGTTCATCTGAAAACATTCTTTAACAAGAGGTATTTGTCCTGTCAAATATATTAGCTCCCTTCTTGTCTCCTGATGCAAGTTCCTCCTGTGAGATGCTCTGCACTGTGGCTAGGGTGATTCACTCTTGAGATGTCTTGGTCTTAAGCAATTTTTCTCTGAGAAGCATGCTTCTGGGGATTGTCCATTCCAGGGATCACTCCCACTACGCAGCAGGGAAAAGCCTGAGCTGGGCTTGGGTGCCTTTGAGGACCATGGACATATTTTCGTGAGCTTTCTGCTCTGAAACACCCATAAGCACATTCATTGCCAGTCTGAGGTGGCAATGAATGTGCCTTCAGTGTGGCATTACAAAAAAATTATTCAGTAGGTGTTGGCACAGACTTAGGTAGAAATTTAAGGCCACTGAGCAAGTACAAGGGAGGTGGAGGAACAGGACATTTTAAGGAACATCATAATCAGACAGTTGGAAATCACTGCACCCTGGTTGAAACTTACTCGATTTTTTTGGTAATATTTTATATTGACCTTTTTTGGGTTTTTTTTGATGGAAGCAGATAATTTTCCTGATATTTTCCAGAAAAATAATTGTCCTGGTTTATAACTGTTTATAAGCTATAAGTGTTTAATTGATAATTCAAGAAAATGACATTTTCTGAGGAAATTTTCATGTTAACAGTGATTATGGTTTTATGAAGATTTTCCATATTCTTGAGGGCTTTTTTTTCTGACACGAGTTTGCTGTTCTGTTGTTCCAATGAAATTTAACTGTTAAAAGTTATTACCATTGAGTGTGATGCCCATTAATTACATTAACATAGCATTCCAGACCAGTCAAAATCATAGTCATATTGGTTGTTTTAGAGAAGTTTGCAAACTTTAAATCTCTTAATCTAGGCCATGCACAACATGAGCAGAATAGATCCCAAAACGATGCATTCTCTTGCCTCTGTTGAGAAGAGGGACTGCTGGACTGCTGGTGGTGCTTTATTTTTAACATACATGTTATTTATTTATTTAAAGGGCAGTAGCTTCATACTTTAAATGCTGAGAGTTGTAGATCTAAAGCCCTTGTCATAAGTGTCAGTATGTCAGTGATATTTACTTCCGAAAAATGGGAATAGTAAAGATTTATTCTTCATGACCATGGCTAACCAGTTATTCAGAAACCTGGGGTTGTGAGCTGTGGACACAAAGGCTGCAGTCTGTCTTAATGACTGGAGAATGGACACCCTCACTACAGGGATGTGAAATTACTCGAAGTGCTGCTTTCTCCTCAGCAGCATCACTTCAGACATTGCAGGAGGTCTGCCTCAGTCAGCTACTCCTCATCCATATTGAGGCACTGAGAGCACTGTATTGTCCTGTGCTGAAAAATCAATACTGTGAATACTGTGTGTGCTGAGCCTATTTGATCTCTATGGTTGTCATGGCTACACTTCAAGGTATTGATTCATCCACAGGGATCTCAGGGTTGGATGGTCACTGTATTGAGGCAGAAACCTTTTGTCCTGTGAAATCTAAGCACAGTCTACAATGAACCCTGTTTCACATATGCTTAGACCACCAAAACGGGTTTGCTTTTTTTTTTCTTCTTTCTCTTCTAGGGGTATTAGTGGGAGGAGCAATTTCTCAAATATTTCCTGCAAACTCCAGCAGATTCTATTGCCAATGATATTGCAGGCATGATAAAACGTACAGTGAAAATTATACGGATAAAATGAAAGACACTCAGAATACTGCTGTTTTGCTTCACTGAACACAGTGAATCATGCAGACTGGGTGTATTCTCAGTGGCTGTTCCTTGGATCCTTTTGTTCATGTATTGGATCTATTATGGTCAAAGTAAATAAACTGAAAAGATTCTCATTGGACAGGACTGTAATTTGCATTAGAACTCTGTATTAGAGACTGCCATTTCATATTAGAGACTGCCATTTCATACAGTTTCATACTATTTAATCAGTATTTCATACTGTTCATTCAGTTTACTTTTTTTGTAGATGTATATACATGTACATAAGTGTATTTATAAAACAACAGGTCCAAAATTGCCTATGAGATATATATGCCCTAATTTTATCCAGAAATCATGGCACTCTATTTAGATACCTTTTTGTTTGTATTCGTCAAAGTAACTGATCCATCTGTGCTTGCTACTGGCTTCGATTTCCTGGAACAAGTATAACAATTTATGTAGTAATGTCTTAGCCAGTTTTACTGGCAGGGAATTGATTAAAGTAATTGGTGAGGTAACATAACGAGACCAAAACACAACTATTTGAGGTCCAAACCTTCATCAAGTAATCTAATCTCCCGTGGTCTTAGATAAATTATATTTTGTATATTAGCGTTTCTGAAATCAAATTGTTACTGGATAAAAAGGTGAATCTAGCGGAAATTACCAAAAAATGTGGAAGGAAGATAGTCAAACTGTGCCTTATATCACGTGTTAGATTCTATGAATATGCAGTGCTGCCTTATCTTTCTGTGAAAATACAGGTAGATAAATAATGGGAAACAGTGTTGGTCAGCCTCTTAATAGAAGAGGTGTGTTCCTAGTGTGTTGTGTGTTGAGAACACTGAGCTTCCTGACAAGGATGCAAATACATGTTTTGAAAATGTTGTCTTGGGTTTGGGTGAAAGGGTGTCCTGGTAAAGGGAGAGATGCTGTTTGTATTCACGTCATAAAATTTATCAAATGTGAAGCCCCTATCTTATGCAGTAATGGCTTTCTCAGTAAAATTTGTCTATTCATTCTACCCACTGACTAGGTAGCAGTCAATGAAAAATCCTGAGGAATAAAGGGAGAAGAAGGTCGTCTCAGCCTTCTGCTTCGTCTCTGCTGCTGAGCTTCTCTGAGGGACTCTTGTTTTATTTGACTGTGGCCTCCAGCTGAATCTATCTACAAGGTGTGTCATTCCTTCACTAAGGCTTGTGATGCTGAAATGTACAGAATTTTTTTTCCTTCAGAGTGAGGTACTGAGGACCTCTTGTAATTTCTGTCTATATCTCTGGTGTTAATAGTCGTAAACTTACCCAGTTTGTGTCATCTCTGCTAAGAAGCAAGAAAAATGCCTTCATGGGAAACCTACCAGGCTTCCTAAAATTTAAGCAGTTCCAAAGAATTCTGGATTGCATTTATGTGAGCCTATATTTGCTCCTGTTCCCTATTACATATGTTAGTTTTCCATCTGTGTTTTCATTCTTTGAAATCATTGATGGTGTATAAATATTGGAGATGGTTCTATACATGGAAGAAGTACTCTTAAAGATTCCTTTTTCTTTGGTTATCTTTGGATATACATGTTTGGTTAATAAGAATGAGTGCTGAACTTAATTTCTTTGTTAGATCTTAAGAAGGTGTTTCTGGAGAAAAAACTATTCTGTTTCTGATATCTAGAACAAGTTAACCTCTCTTTCTACACACAACTGACTTTCTCCTTCCGTCCCTAGAGTTTTCTGTAGTTTTTAGTATTATTTTCTAATGGGGTGGATACTATTTAATGCCTTCAGTTTTGAGCTCCCTTCTTATCCAGCTTTTTCAAATTTCAGTCATTTTCCATGAGACATTTTCAGTAAGAAGATGAAAACGCAGTACTTGTTATTGCCAGAGCTGTGTTCCTAAAGGAGGACAGACAGCTTCTTGCAATTAATCTCATCCTGAGTTGTGCTGTACTCTTAAAGCTGCGTGTTAAGATCATGATTAATTCAGAAGAAAGGGACAATGGGCATTTCAAGCTGAGGGCCAGACCCCAGACTCTGGCAAAATATGGTATTCGTGTATTCCTGAATATCTCATTTTAAACGGTTGTAGAATCAGAATCTGGAGAGATGCGGGGCCCTGAAGTTACCAGTTACATGTTATTCTCTGGTCTTTTGTGAGCATCTTGCCCAACCTGTGACCAGAACCAGTCAGAAGCCTGTTCTGACTCTCAGTAAGCTGGAATACTCTGTCTCTTGGTGTTGTGTATTGGCCTGGAGGCAGTGCTGTGCCAGTGACTGCAAATGTGGCTTGTATTGAATGATCTAGAAAATGGAAAGCAGGAGCTTCAATATACTTCTTGGCCATGTGTACACAACTTAAATATACTCGTATGAGGTAACTATATCTGTGAAATCTGACTCCTGGATATTGACTAATGTCTGTGAAGTCAAGAATTCATCTTAATTTTGTAAAGAAAGATCAGGATCAAGTAATAAAGTATTGTTTGGGAATAATCTTTTACTATTAACAATGTCTTACTTTAGCTATGGACACATATTTCCATCCATTGTTTTAAGCAATGTGAAAATACAATAAATAAACAATTTCTTATTTTTATTTCTTTTTTTAGGGATATATTTGACTGGTACTTTCCGACAATAACAGTAAACAGCCCTAAAACATTGTTTCTTCCTCTTTCATAAAAAGAGGTGGAAAGCAGCATCAGAAAATGGGTTTAAACTAGTGAAAGTAGAAAAAATATACGATATGTGGATTGGGTGGTTCCACTCTGGTTACTACAACCAGTGTAAGACAAAAAAAGGAGATTTTTCGTTTTAATGTATCTAAAGTTATGGAATTCTGTCAATAAAGATATTATATATGATAAAAAACACCTATGGAGAAACAAACTTGAAGAGAAACATGCAGAAAACAGACTCTGGCTATTAGCTCCAGTTGGCTTTATTTTGTTTGATTTAATTTTTTGTGAGAGGGGAACTTGGTCATGACTTATTGTCTTGTAGCAGTGACTGACTGAAATAATATTTTGACTGATATGAGGTTAAAATTTGTATAAATTCCATTAAATCCAGAGCATAAATTGTTAGGCTTTATATTAATGCACTCAGAGTCAGTCCTAAGATGTTTCTTTTGAAGTGTGTGGTTGGAATGCGGTGTCATGGTGATAAACTTGGAGAATAAGACACAGATGATGCTGTATGACAAAAGAAGCAGGAAACCTGGGACTGAGGGGAAATGAGGTAGCACTGGTGGCTGTGCCTCGGATAACTTTACCCCAAGCTCTGTATCTCCATATCTCTACTGCAAACTGGAACAGGGATAGTTAAGATCTACTTAAAATCACGGTGGAGTTACTGCATCTACTTTTCAAGAACAAACTAAGACAGGAAAAGCCTACTCCATCTTGTGGGTTTTTTTTGGGTTTTTTTTGGTTTTTTTTTTTAAATTTGAAGTATATACTATCAAAAGAAAGCAAAAATAGTTATATTTCAGAGACTCATAATGCTCCATCTCTGGTTACTGCAGCTAGTCTAGAAAGCTTTCTAGGTGTTCAGAAAACCTATAGTTCTTTTTTTGTAGGAGCCTGGGATAATTCATTCATTTATGAACTGTTTAGGGTCTGAATTTCAGCAGTAATCTGCTTAGTAGATTTTCCTGTAGCTGATGCATTTTTAAGCCCTGCGAAAAGAAGCTGTTGCAACCAGCTAGTGGCCATTTCTACACAACTGCTACAGACTGAAATCTATCTGCAGAATAGTTTAACTGCATATTCTTTCTTGATTTATGCTTATTTCACAGGAATTAGTACCTCTAAACACGTGTGTGCACATATCTGCACATTCCCCACAGTCCATGGTGTTTTTAAAAGTCAGAAAAGATATACCATTGAAGTGAAGTAATTCAGTTTTTGCGAGGTTAGGAGAATAATCTACACCACTGAGAGGAAAATATAACCTAAATCTTGTTATTGAAGGACTACATACTAGATTTTTAGGCTCTTGCTTCTCAAGGATAATTCATTATACACTGAATACTCACAGTGCCTGAGCCTATTTAGTGGAAGTCCAACCAAATGTACAATGAATGTCACTAGCAAATGTCATACCTAAGTGTAAAGACTATAAGGAGCGAAGACTTCCCATGATAAGTCTTACCTATGGGATAAAAGGTGTAACTTTTAATTTAATTCCTTCATGCTGTATTAGAAAGTGGATTCTAAAGCAGTTGTGTTTGAACCAATTTAAAGCAGAGCAATATAATTTAGTCCGATATGTGATGACAAAATGTGCCTTTTCCTCATCAAACCCACCAAAACATGTATTTTTGATAATCTACAGTTACAATTCTTGCTAACATCAGCAGGGTCTAAAGAAGAGAGAAACGGCTATGAGGAAGAGCTGCATCTTACTTCTTCAGTTTTCTTAACTGCAAAGAGAGATCTTAGAGTACAGTTCAAATAATTTACTACTCGAATAGTTCTTTTGCAATAAACGTTTGATTATGAGGAACTAAGAGAGCATCTGTTAAATTGTTTTAAATAACTATGTCACTTAATTGAAATAGCTTCTAGAGTTAAGGCTTCCTTTAGGAAGGTTTCAGCATTTGCATCTGCTGAATGATTTATATCCCTGACATTAGCTTAATATTATGGGGGAAAACACAGTTCAACCTCCGGCAGGCTGGCATGAGATGTGAAACTGTTCCAGGTTGAATTTTCCTTTTTAAATTTTTCATGAAATTCTCTCAGCAGGCCACTGTTCAGCTCTGAAAGGAATTTGAACCTAATAACCATAACTGCTTCAGTCCAACCATCACGAAAAAAAACAAAGGGGAAAAACTAGCTCCACTGGAAAACAAGCATTTCATCAAAACTCTCTTCCTACTTCTACTGCAGCATAATAACACTGAATAGGTTTGGGGCCATCAATTGTAAAATTATCATTTTTCACCAAAGCAACATTATATTAAATGCTTAATTATTCATTACTAATGCTTGTCATGGTGAAAGATTGGTCCCAGCAATTTTTAAAGCAGTGGGCCTGGCTTTTCTTGCTTGAAGGTTAATAGCTGAGCCCTTGGTTTCATTACCTTCGCTAAACGTATCACACCTCATGTCACAGCTTCATTTTTTGCTTGCTCTCCTCTCTCTGCCTTAGTGACTAAATAGTGGCAATGCTAAAGATTTGGTAGGGTCTGTTGCATGACTTTGTTTTGGTGTTTGCATTGGGATAAATTGTTCACCCTGGCAGTAAGGATGGGTGGCAGAGGTTGGGGACTTTCTCAGATATAATCATTACTGGCTAGGCTGAAGCATTCCTGCGGGGGCATTTTTAAAATGGTAGCACTTAGCTTTAAATGGAACAAGATGCACTAAGATTATGAGCAAATTATGCAACTTGCAGAAAGCTATTTACTCATTTGAAATTACATGCATGAAATATTGATGGCGCATTAGTTACACGATAGCAATAAAAGTGGACTGCATTCAGTCTTGCTAGGTACAAGGCCACAGGATTATAACCTTAAGTTTTTTTTCTCTGTAAACCTCTGAATGTTTAAGTTTGTATTTATCAGATCAATTTCAATATAACCTGTAAATATAGGGTGAAAGTTGGTTGGAGTTTTTCAAAACCTTAACAACATCTAAAATCCCATATAACAGAGAGGTCATTCATTTCATGGACTTGGAGAAGGGTTTTATTTTTGCTATGGCTAGAAGAAATTGCTACTCATGTTTTTTTTTCATACTGCTATCCTTATGCACCTTTACAAGTAAGGAGTTTTGAAAACAGAGCTGGGCTTACTCTATTTTGAGCTCTTCTTGACCTCCTTCAAAGGAACAAGGTAAGCCCAGGTAACTATATTGATTAGAAAATTTAAAGAGTAAGGAACTAAAACAGTCACTGAAAATTCAGGACTGACAAAGCACACCTAATGCATTATTTCTATTAATATTACCATTGCTACTGGAGATTTTGTACTTGATGCTAATTATTGAACTTGATTCTTATAAATAAAGGCATCACTGTATAAATAATGAATTTTGAACCTATCCATACATGTACTAGTGTTCTATAAATATAAATGTGGTAATTTTCAGCAAAGCTATTCAGTGCTCTTTAAAAGAGATGAATAATTAATAGGAATTCCATTTAGTTATTAAAGAGTTACTGTCAAGATAAAAATTTTAACAAAATTCCATGATTGTTAGTAGTCAGATTGATAAATAAAACCAGAATTATATGAAATATCTAGTGCAGGCCTCACCTGTGCTGTCTCCATCAATATCCACCCTTTATCTACAATGATGGAAAAAGAATATTTGGCTGGAAAGCAGATGAAGGCCCAGAATTTCAATTTTTTTTTGCTCTGTGTGCTTTTCACTTAATCTAGAAAGGAAAGTAACTGTTTGTTTTCCTAGTTTCTAAGTTTCATTTGTGGTTACAGACAGTATTATCTTTCCCTTGTTTTCCCCATTCTCTTATCTTAAAAAAAAAAGTCAGAAATTCAAAGTGCTGTAAAGGATTGTAATTATACTTTCAATTAAGGACATATATACGTTACAGTTATATGTTTATGTTAATAAAAATATTTGGATGATGAATTAAGAAAAGGCAAGAGGAGAAAATTATTATTGCATATCACACAGATAACTACTGATTTAACCACTGCTGATGATAAAATGATTATTTCCTATCTGATCTTAACTCCTTTGCTGTTTATTCTATAAAGAAATGGTAGAAGGGGCAGAGCAGAACAAATGATGATTAACAGCAGTGTTCTGCTGCAACAGAACTCAGAGTGTGTTGTTGGCCCAGCCGTTGTTTCCCGATGAAGGTTGCCCAGACTGTTTCCTTTTGCTTATCCTTCTTTGGGAAGATTTTTACTTGTATATTTCTTATTCATATTGTGACAGCTAAGCAGAATTGAAATACACAGGAAACCTTAGTCTCTTGTACATGTAAATTTGGGTAAAACCCCAAACCTCCTTCCTCACAGTATATGAACATATTTACTTCTAAACACATGGAAAAAGAAATATGGACAAAATACTTACGGTGTTTTTTAGAGATTTAAATTAAGTATAAACTATGCCCTTTCAGTGTGGCATGTTTTCTCTGTCTGTAAAGGTTAGGTCACATCACAAGAAAGTCAATAATATGCCAGCAGTATTGCCTACTGGCCTTTTTAGTTGTTTAGCACAAACGTACATGAAGTACCAGTGGATCCCAAGGTATCCAGGTAGGAGCCCTGTGAAGGGTTTAGGAGTTACCTAAGAATAACTTAAGATTGTTGGAAATAGGAGATAGGGACAACATAATAAGACCAATGTTCAGCTTTTATGCAGAATGCTTCTGACGCTCCCAATAATAAATGTTGGCTGCTGTACAGGCTGTGAGTTTGTTCCTGCTGTACTCTCTGGGGAAATCTGAGCGTAGGCTGAAAGAGCAAGTTTCAGTCCCACAAGAGTATTGCTGTTATTAGCAGAGATGCTCAGCTCAGCTGGAGTAACGTCATGGTGCACCAATGCTGCTGCCACTGTGCACTGCAGCTGCCTGAGGTATTCCTATGTTGCTCTGCTTTATGTAGTGTCAGTGCGCCCTAAAGGAGATAAGGGAGGATCTTTTTGGTCCAGCATAATTTCTCTTCATTCAGAACGGGTGGGCCAGAGTGAAACAGTGCAATATGACTGTGAAGATTAGGAATTCAGAATATTAAATGAATATTCATCTGCTACATTACCATCCACTCTTGATAAATAACTGGTAGTATATGTGGTGAGATGTAACTGTCAGTACCATGAATCTCTGGTGCTGTTCCAGGAATGATATTTTTGTTAGTAAATTCCTTCCTCATCAGCTCTTTATCTTCTTTCTTTCTTTCTTTCTTTCTTTCTTTCTTTCTTTCTTTCTTTCTTTCTTTCTTTCTTTCTTTCTTTCTTTCTTTCTTTCTTTCTTTCTTTCTTCTTTTCCCTTAATTGGGCCTAATCTGTCCTTTTAGATAACATGGAATATCATATTTAATATAATATACATCCTTGCTAAATATTATGCTCTGAATGTTTAATTATTTTACATGTAGAACATAATTAGACATTTTTTTCCTAAACTATTTTGATTAGAGGCTCCAAATGAATAAGTAAACGGCATCAACACCACCCTGACAATTATTCTCTACACCACACACAAGACTAGTCAATATATGCTTATTTCATTCCACTTTTTAATATTGAAAATCTCGAGGAAAAAAAATCTGCTGTGTTCATTTCTTCTGGTGGTTCACAGTATTATCTCTCATGCTTCCTCACAAGAGCTATGGGAAAAACAGAAGATGTGACACAGAACTTTCAAACATCATGGGAATGAAACATTCAGATATTTGTGAGTTTGCCTGTATTGATCCATCCTTAGCCTGTCTGATACAATCTTCTTCTTTACAGGCAAATCAGGGTAAGCACAGAAGAGTCAAAAGGGGCTGTAAATGGAAGTCGCACTTCCTGTATTTTTAGTTTTCCATGGAGGTGCAGGATAAATTGAAGCAATTCAAAATAATTAAGGCAAGGTAAATCATCACACAGTGTAAGTTGCCGTATCAGTTGATGTAAATCAGTTTAAGTTTGTGGCATTCATTTCCTTCAGGACTTAACCTAGAGTGTGTGAAAAAATAGGATGAATTAGATATATGATGCAATAGATGTATGTTTACAGGAAAGCTGTGTCGTTATCCGAGATTTGTATTTTGTACAAATAACAAGGAACAAAAGCCAATCCACTATGGGATGTAAATTGCATTTGAGAGAATCCTTAATAAATTTTTAAAATTAAAATTAAATGTTTCCTTAGAATTATTTTCCAAATCACAAAGAATTAATCATTCTTGGGGTTTTTATTCCTTTTGAAACTAACAATTTTTAATGCCAAATGAAGCAAATAATTGCTTTATAATACATATGATAATATAAGAAAATGTTGGTACAATAGAAATAAAAACATTTAAATGACCTGCCACAAAGAAAGATTTTAATATTTGTGGTACCTGTACCTGAACACTGAGGGTTTAAAGCATCTTTCTGTTCCTAAGCTACTTGTGCTAATTGCTATCGCTGTTCGAGGAATTCTCTGTAACTTAGGTGGGAGAGACACTGGCATGCAGGCATGTGCACTGTTGTTTGAATGCCAGTCAGAACAAGACACTTTTTGTCTTTTAACATAGTCCAGAGCACCTGTGTCTGCAGCTGTGGTTCTACCTTGTCTTGTTCAATTGTGTGAACTTTCACATGAGGTCTGCACTCTGGGCAGGACATGTGGCTGGAGGCCTGATTCATTCACTACTTCTGCTTTCCTGTGCAGCATCCCAGATAGCTTTTTTTAGTACTCATGTGAACCTCAGGTACTCAAGTACTGAATTAAGTACCCAGGCACTGAAACACTCTCTGTGCACCAGGGTATCGTCTTATCTGCCATGGGCATTTTTAAGCACTCCCACCAGCCTCCATTTATCTCTTTTGTCCCCGCAATACGATCACAGAGCGTGGTTAGAAACCTAGACATGTTTTTTGCTAACCACAGGAGAAGATAGGATTTGTAGTGATTCTGGACTGAGGACAGGTATCAATTGCCTGCAAGGGAAAAGTGGTCATGAGGCACTTGAGTGTTCATGTTGCTTATGGGATCTCATTCCCAGATGCACAACGGAAGTAGCCTTCAATTCAAGCATGGGAAAAATTCAAAGGCAGCAACCCTAACAAGGGAAATAGTTGTGCAAGTCATCTATTTCTTGTCTATGTCAGATGAGGCTGATTTTTTGTTGCTACTATGAGAGAATATCAGAAACATAATTTCCTTTCTGTTCAGATCACTCACAATAAAGAACTAAGTGGTAGATATTTCTGTCAAGGCTGTGATAGGAGAAGAGTTCATATGACAGCTCTGAATCACTAAATCAGGTAGGTTTGTGTAATAAAGAAGTGGCAGAGAGGTTTTAGCCTGAGGCCCTGGAATTTTGAATAAAGAAGAACAGACATACAAGATGCTCAGAAAAAACATGTCTTTTGTTAATTCCTAGAATTTTTAACAACAATACAGCAATTTTTAATGTTTTTTTTAGAAGCTCAATTATTGTATAAAGCACCCCAGAGGTCTTTAGTTTTTGTAGAAGTGAGTTTAATTCCTTCTCTTAGTTTTGGAGGAAAGCTCAAAAAAATCAGGAGGATGCTGTCAGATTCACAAAAACACAGATATATAGTAGGTTTTATTGCTTTTAAATGTCAAGAAAATTTATGTATTGTCTTTCAAGTCCATGTCATTCTCTTCTTGTATTCACAATCTGTGAAAGTTCAGGATAACATATCTGGGCTCCTCAGACAGTGATTATGTGTGATGAGGCTCCACACTGAAGTTCTGGCTGGATACTGCTAACCCTAAGCTTCCTAGTTTTTTGGTTTTAACTTTTCATGCCTCACACACTGCTGACCTCATGTCAATCATGCATGCTCTCCTGTTATTTTCCTTATCCTGTGTTCATTAGTCACTCACTTCTGCTTCCTTTTCTTTCTTCTCCTGTTAGCCCTGTACTTAGCTAACAAGCACCCAATAATTTTTTAAATTGGCCTTTTTTAAAAAGGCCAAGTCCCTCTGGTAACCCCTTTTTCTACCAAGATAAAAATCTCAGGTTGTATTACAAGATGCTGATGCAAGCCATGGTTTTGTTCATGCTATTGAAACACTATTCTTTCTCTTCTCTATTTAAACTCTAAGGCTTGAATTCATCTCACCAAATGCAGATGTCTCTAGTGTAAATATTCAGCTCTGAGCTAGTCATCACAATTTTCCTTTAGAGAGAATGCAGAAACAGGCAATTGTAGACTGTGATTCAAATAGTTCTAACACAGAGACCAAAATAGACTAGAAATCCTACTTTAAATAATCCTGTTATTTTCAAATGACCACAAAGAGAGACAAGGGTGTCTCTTGTCTTGAAATGAGTCTCAGAAATTTGATAGAAGTAGTCTACCTTTATTGGGCACGCTTATAAGTACCCAACAGCATGCCGGGAGGAGTGAAGTTCTCCACACTAGCCCAGGTATTTTTGTTTATGTGTTAATAATCACATGTGAGTTCTTTGTACATCATTACTGCTCTTTGGTATATTGATGATTTGGCCAGACTGCTCACTCTTTCCAGTTTTGCCAGTATCCCATTGTGACCCCAATCTTTATTCTGAAATTAGTTTCTTTCCTTCCCTACTTGGCTCCAGCTTTTCAGAATGCTTGTCTTGACTTACAGCCGTGATGCTTCTGCTGTCTTGTTGTGTGGTGTCAAACTGCTCATCACGAAATGATAAATTCAAATTCACTTGGAATAGAAAAGGTTTTAAGGAACAAGACTGTGATATCCTAAGCTTTCCCTGTACCTCTCTGTTCAGATAACCATCTAAGAGTTGTATTGTTACCTCTGGAGGCAGTGCTGTGTTCCTGCAAGGAATGCTCACTTGTCTATATATGTGGCAAGGAAGTTCGTAGGGAATTTGAGGGAACAGAGCAGAGAGTTTAACCGAAGAGAATTTACTGAAGATGGAGCTAGGAGATATCTGATGACTGGGCAGGCAACTCTAAGCCCATGCATCTCCTGTGAGTCACATGGTTCTTCTTGGATATATTCCATATGGTGCCTTTCACCAAGAAGCTGTTCTCATGGCATGGTACAAGGGCAAAGCATGTAAATCGCAGGCACAGAAGAAGAACATTTGATAACTATCAAAATATTTTAGACTAATATAATCTACACAAGGATCACATATCATCTACTTGACCTATCTATTTTGTATGAAGACACTGCAGCCTTCCTGTGGGTGAATACTAAGAGACATGCATGTCTTAGCAGAATTTGGGTCTGTACTTCAAATATTTCAACATGTAATTATAAAAGGGTGATCTGGCAACTGATAGTATTGAAAAGTATGTTTCAGTGCATAGGTTAATGATTATGAAAGATAATAGGCTTTGCATGCTGAACAGCTGCTCTGGATTGGAATGTATGAACAACCTTTAATGCTAGAAGACTTTAGCTCCTACTTAACAGCTTTTAAAATTTATTTTCCACAAAAAAAATCACAATTGTTAGTAATTGTTTTTTGCATGTGTGATTTATTTGACTTTTCTACCAACATATTTTGCCTTGGGATCCTTGGAAATGAACTGAGTCATCTTGGTGAGTTTTTCCTGATGAAATACTTTAAAAGAAATAATCTTTCTAACAGGTTTATGGCTTGCCATCTGTACTAAATACATCTCTATGAAAAAACACTTCAGGCTAAATGTAAAGGAGGCTTGGGAAGTAGAATCCTTAGCAATCTAAGAGCCTGATAGCCAGCCTGAGAGCTGGGTAGAATTCATAGTGCCGTTAGCCATATAAATTCCTTGTGCTGTGCATGGGGAGGAGCAGGATGCTTCAGACAGCTGGCAGAGAATTTGGGAGAGAGGGTCTGTCTGATACTGAGGTTACAGTTCAAGACTGCTGAGCATGTCTGCCATATGGGATTCAGAATGCATAAATTACTCACTGAATCTTGCATTTAGGTGTATAAAGATAGATCAGCTTTTGTTTAAAAACAAGACAGGTTATGGAAATTAGACATTCTTGAAATGGAGACCAAATTTTTTTCTAGGTGTCACTCAGACCAAGGAGTTCATGGACCTCTTGTGCAATGTAACATAACATGTTTGTGCATAACACCTAATAACACACAAAAATAATGCAACAAAACCAAATGTTTGAAATGATACTTTCATAAATCTAAAAATGAAAAGTTCACATTAAAAGAGAAAATTGATTTCAGGGTATGACAAAAATGTAGTGTGATAAAGAAACTGGTAGTTATTAAAACAACATAGAATGGCTGGAAGCTTTAACAGTGGGGGAGACACCTCATGGCAGAAGATTTTAAAATTAAGATTGTAAGTTTTCCTATGAGATATGATCTTTTAACTCTGATAACCCTAATTTGTAGCATCGGAACACAAAACACTGTGTATTAGAGAAGTGATGGTGTTTGGACAATCATAGAGAAGAAGATAATTCTAAGAAAGCTAGGAGAAAGAAACAAGGATGAAGGCTGAGAGTAAGAAAGAAAGAACGAATGAAAGAAAAATTGGAAAAGAGACACCTGTAGGTAGTAATAAAAGGAAAGGAAAATGTGAACTTGGAAGGCAGAACAAAACCAGCACAGGAAAGAACACAGTGAGAGTAAATGTCAGTGTCTGCCAGCAAGGTGGAGCATAAGGGGTTTTCCTGTTTGATTTTTTTTATGAAGGGGCCTCCAGGGCTCAGTGGCTACAACAGGAGGATAGTGGTCTCCATGCCCCAAGAAAGCTTTTCCATTTTAAGTCCCTACATTGTGTTTAAAGATAAGTGAACATAAAGGACGTAGAACACAGATATATAACTGATGAATAAATTACTATTTCTTAACAGCAGAGGGGAAAAAAACCCCCAAAAACATAAATTATATAATAGCACCTGGAGGCTCTGGACATGATAAAAGCTACACTGTGCTTGATATTGCACAGACAACAAGAAGTAGCTCTCATCCAAAGGACATTACTGTCTTGTATGTATACTCAGTGTGAATTCATTTGGGACTACAAATTATACTAATCCATAGAGGGAATGTTGGTTGTAAAGCCTAATGCTGTGATTCCCATCAGAGTGATTGTCTGGGTTGTGTGTGCAGTATTGACACTCAGGCCTACAAATGCAAAATTTTAAATCAAAATTTCATCTTCACAGAATGCACTTTAAGTACAGTGAAATGGTAAAGCAATAAACCCAGAAAAGATTAAACTCTATATCTTCCTAGCTGATTTATATACAATGTGCTAAATAACTGACATAAGAACAAAACGACTACCATGCATTTTTCATGTGCTAAAGCTATCTGTTTAATAGCCTCTCAGAATATCCAGGACTTCTAGCCAAGCAGAAATGAAATGCTGTATTCATTTTGCTATTGATACTTAGGAGAGGAGTGAGGAATTTTAAACAATTTCCTGAATATTTTTCTCAGTGATGTCTGGGAAACGGCATCTTTCCAAGGCTTTGAATTTTATTACATTTATCAGGGTTGCTTCTGTTAAATTTAGAACTCAAAAGAAAAATAGAGACACCATGTTTTCTTGAAATAAAATTTCTAATAATTTTGGATGGTAAAAGAAGTTTGGCTATTATTTTTAGGCCAGTATACTGTGACCTTGCTGCTTTCATTTAAAGACTCTTGTTCACACACAGCATCAATCATAGGAGTTTATAAAGCATAAGCATTTATAAAATTCAAGAAAAAAAAAATTACAAGTGTCTCATACCTTTAAGATCACTTCCTGTTCCTTGTAACCATCATAACACTTTGTAAATCTTTCTTAGAACAGTTTATGGCAGAAAAATGATAGATTATTCTGCATATTAGAACTTTCAGAAATACCTGCTCCCCTGCTGTCTTATTTCAGCTTCTCCACCTTCCCATAAGACCTACCAGCCTGTCTAATAATTACTTGCTTCTAGCCCTGATTAAGTTGTCGTTAACGGTACTTTGCCATCCCATTTAAGAAATGCCACAACATAAATGGTGGATGCGAATTTATATAGGCTTAAATACTTGTCAATCTGAGGACTTTAGATTCTTCTGAGAAGCTTCTAAAGAAACTTCAGTGATAGAATATTGACAAAATATTTTCAGAAGCAGAAAGTGCCTGATGACTCACTGCTTCTTGGTTTGTAGTCAAAGGAAAGATTCTGCTGTGTACTCCAGATTACTTTTAGTCTAGTGGTCTCCCAAGCCTACCTTGCTTTTTTCTCTTCCAGAACTGTTATAAAGAAATTGAATAAGTTGTATACTTTTGAATCACTGGACCTAACGGACTTCTTCTTAGGGCATTTGAGAATAATTGAGGAAGTCTCATAAAAATTAGAAGTTATACTGGATCTGTATGAGACAGTTAATGTACTAGAAAGCTAGGAAATGGCAGATGTGCCCCCTATCAGCAAAAGGAAAGAAGGAAGAGAGGAATGGGAAAATTAATAGATCAACTACTATAACTTCCTGTCATACATAATCAAAGTTTCTGTAAACACCTGGAAAGAAATAAAGAAAACTAGGAGCAGTAAAAATTTGTGTACGGCAAATTAAGCCTTAACATGTGTATTAAGACAATAACCTTTCCTTTCACAGCAGAGAAGCACTTATTGCATTAAAAGAGCAGGGAGCAGATTTCATAAATCCTCATCTGTAAGGCTTCTCATACTAATCAACACGGCTGCTATGTGAATTTTAAAAACCAAATAATCTAATTAAAATATTTTTACATATATTCCTAGTTTGGGAATAGATGTGAATGTGTAAATACTTGCTCAAGATTTGTCATGGCAGAAGAGCACAAATATTCAAATGTACTATTGTGAAAGACGCGCTTCACCCTCTAAACACATTCAACAAAGTTACACACAAAGCTGTTTTACGTTTAACAGGATTGACAGAACAAAGGTCATCTGCCTCAGAAATAAACCATTCCTGCCTCTGCCATCTTCCGATCGGAGTTCTTATTAAAGAGATGGGACTATCACGGTTATACACGATTTGTTACTTAAAATAACAAACAAGGCATCAGTCTCAGAGGCCGTGAGGTTTAGTAACAATTCGCCGTAATGAAAGATAGCAATGAGTGTCAAGGTTACATGGCAATTTATAACTTTTTGGTCCAATAAAAAATTAACACAAAACTTTGTTTTGACTTGATAACCTATCACCTTTGGTACTTGTTACTGCAATGCGTCTATTTTCAACCAATTATCTGCTAAGTCACGTACACCCATATACTTCTATTATAACATCTAAATTCTTAACTTAAACTATAAAATCACATTTCTATACTTAAAACCCTTCACCATATCACCCAATACATATTCTTATTTATAACTGTAGAAACATAGGTTTATGATTCTCTTGCTTAGGATCTATATATCTTGTTATCACATCAACCCGAGTTCTTTCCAGGGCTGTAAATCAAACCCATTATTGCCCGTAGAGTTTTTTACTCCTCTATTTCCCACATGCCTCCACTTCCTGTAATTGGTCTGGTTCTAAGTCAGCATCTCCTCCTGGGCCCAATTCCCTCCAAACTGTGTGACCAGTATTGTCAGTCAAGAGCTGTCCACTGGTTATAACAGAGGTGGAAGAGATGAGGAGGAGAGGGCTTAAAGCAAGAAAGATTTAAATCAGACATCAGGAATAACCTTTTAACAGCAGGGTTAGGTAAGTGCTGCAATATATTGCTTGGAAGAAACTATGAAGTCTTCAACCCTGGTGGTCTTTAAGAAAAGGCTGCAGGAAAGTCTCCTAGATATGAGACAGATATAGCTGATTTGGCCTTGGGACAGGTCATTAAAATATCTGTTGGGGTCTTTTTAGATATTATTTCAGATGTTTTGATTTCTGACAGGTTTTCCTGGTTACAGTATTTGAATGCAGCCAAACATATACTATATACATCAAGCAGAGGTGACCGTGACAGCCTCTAAATATATTATGTAAACTGGAATACGCATTTACAGGAAAGCTTCCTGTAATCACCAAGACAGTGTAGCCATCTGCAGCTACACTAAATTAGCAAAATTCTGCCAATCATAACAGTGCAATTCTATCCAAAGGCAATAGGGATGCATGGCCATAACTGATGGCTGAGATTTCCTTATTTGTCCTTAAAATCTAATTTCTGGTGGATGGCACAGAGGAAAAAAAATGTAGTACTAATACAATGCCATCTCCAATCTGACAAAATTAATTTATCAAAAAATAAATGTTCTGTATGGTGTGCTTCTGAAAACACATTGTTTTCCTGTCCTAAGTTTTAGACCTTTGAAACTGGAACATATTGTTTTAAATAGTCAGGTAAATTAAAAGCTATTTATGTTAAAATTTCAGAGAAAAATATTTGTGTATTGACAACCTGGCTAGAATTCCCCCAGCTTTGCACAGATAGGAAAAAACAGTTTTCAACATTAGTCTATGGGAACTGAGGCTCTTAAACCTTTCTAAGACAAATTTGTTTGAAACAGAATTGTTTCTTTTGTCATATAATCACATATTTTGATTAGAAGAATCAAAGAAACATTTAGCTCCCCAGAAAAAGTGGTGAATTTGGATAATACCAATTGCTAAGTTTAGACAGTGTTACTTCAGAATCCAAAGGAGGCACAGAAAAGATTAAAATCATTGGTGAAAGAGTAATGTGTCTGTAAAAGGTCAAATTAAAATGTATATCAAAATCCACAACCCTGTAACAGTCAGCAGAGTAAAGTAGCTTAGGACATTGTTATCTAAAGTCACTTTGAATTTCTCACAAACATTGATCATATATTTGATACCACTGGCATGAAAGCTGCTGCTGCTGTCAATTTATAACCCAAGATATGAAAAAAAAATTAAGTCTTTATGCTGATGAATTTGTTTAGCTGTATATTAAAATATTAATCTCTGATCAACTGCTTATCAGCTGAAAGTTCAGATAGCATACAATCTACTTTATGTAATGCTGATTATATAGATATTTCTAATAGCTATACAATATTGAAAAGCTGACAAAAATAGCTTTCAGTTTACCTGACTCTCCTTGTCAGACTGTGAAGGTGAATGCTCTTTTACCCAAACTAGTTCTGATCAAAACCAGACTGAGGTCAGCTGTGGGACAGGAGATTGAATGGGTTATCACTAATGTCAATTGAGAGTGATTTGGTTCAGCTGCTGCTGCATTTCAAAGGAGCAGTTGGTGATTCTATAACATCAAAGAGCAGGAAGAAGTTTTAAACTAAGCTATAGCTCTTATAACCTTGCTAATGTGACCATACTCCACGTTTTATAAACAGAAGATGAGTATGTGTTAAAACACCATATATTAATGGTATTTTTGTTAAAAGTTAATTTCAGTATGACATGACTTGATGTCAGTAGTGTTTGCCCAAGGAGCCATTGAATATGGGCAAAATTTTAATATTTGACTCCTGATAATGCTGGTGACATGCTTACCATTTAAATGATGCATAATGTAGAAACCCTCAGGTACCATTTCATTGTGTGGTAGGTGGATCAACGTGCACTCTGAAGTGATGTCTTTTCCATACTGTGTATAGAAATAAGATACTTTCGTTTGTATTTAGGTGTAAGAACCATATATTGAAAATAATGAGCTTAGAATAACATGAAATAATGAGAAATGTATTTTCACTTCAGTGTATTCAATTTCTTTTCTCACTGTATAGATATAGTAGTTAGTGATTTATAGGCTTAAAATTGTATTCAGAGGAAGTTTTGGTATCTCCTCTTTTATAATGCAGGAAAGAATATGTTGAGAGAAAAATTATCTGGAGCTGAGCCTCACTTCCAATAAAACTATAAGTGAAAACTTAGTTTACTATTTATATTAGTCACATTTTAATTGGGCAGAATAGAATTTTTCAAGTACCCATAAAAATTTTGAATCTAGTGCCAGGAGTTTCAATTATGATGTGTGTATTTTCCATTTTGCTTGAATTTTTTTTTCACAAATATTTAGTTGAGGTCAAGATATGTACAGATCATATTAATAAACACTGTGCCTTTGAATTTATGGGCAATGCTTTTGATCTCAAACTTCTTTTTCTCCCAATCACCAGCCGTTTTACTACTACCTGGTTATGCTGTGCTTTGCATTAACATCTGAAATTAACTAGGCTTAAATTTTGATCTATACTTACCTGTCTTATTTGTTAAAACATCAGTCATAAAAAGTCAGTCTTTGCTGCATCTTGTTTGAAAAGCTATGTTTAGGCTGTAGTCCTCTCCTTTTGCTTTGATGATAGCATTTTTCATCCTTCTTTCTACTGCTTCTCCCAGTGCAGTCTTCCTGAAACTGATGGCATCTTCTAAATGAAATAAATCTCATTTCACCTGGTTAAGATTCTCCTCATCTACTGGCTTTACTCTCCAAATGAAGCATGTGGAAGTAAAAGTAAACTACTATCCAATTAACACTCTTGTGCACAACTCATTTGTAGCGGGTTTAGTTTGTCAACCGGGCAGAAACACCAATTTAGTGTAGTGGGTTTGTTCATATTTTTTACCTTCTGTGAGATAAGAATTAGGAGGAATACAAAACAGGCTCTAAACTTAAAGAATATAAAGAAGTTTATTAACAGAACTAAAAGAAAAAAAATACGATTAAGGGTCAGAATAAACCTTCAGAACACTTCTCCTCCCCTCATCCTCCCCCCTCTTCACTTACAACATAAAGACACAAACTTAGGATTATTTCAGTCAGTTTACCACCTCTGTAATAGTCTTTCATCAGTTCACTTAGGGAGAGGAGTCTCTTTTGCCCATGCTATGGGGCTTTCCCACAGTCACAGCACAACAGCCGCCCGGGGTGGTTTTCTGTTGGCATGTGTGAGTTCCTTCCCTCGATTTACAGCTTTCCCCACAACTGTTTTCAAGGGTTCAATTTAGCTAATGGACTATTATTTTAAGGATCAGTTATTCAAGAGTAAAGGTTCTCTTCATTCAGCTCTGGGATCATCTTCATCTCTAGGAACAGAAGTCTTCTCCTTCCCTGGGAGCAAGGATTTTCACTTCATCACTACTTCTCTCTGTTCAGGCTTCTCATTGGATCACAGCT